>WOVY01011962.1:0-11518 GCA_013436015.1 Rhipicephalus annulatus
TAATCAGCTGCCCGCTCATAATAGGTTCACGTGCTACGTGACGCCAAACATGCGCATAAGGGTTTTCACACTCGTCGTTTGGCTTATAGATGGCGCTGACTGTCACTCCTACTTCTAAATTCACAGATAACCCAAAAAAGTGGATGGAGGGAGGGCCGCTGTGATAGCTCAGTGGTTAGAGCATCGAACGCGTAATTCGAAGGTCGTAGGTTCGATTCCTGCTCACAGTGGTAATTTTTTCATCCACTTTTCTTTCTTCTTATTTACATTCCATTGGTTCTAATAACTTCCCTGTACATTCCTTGGCAATTACTGTCTGTTATATCTCATTAATATGTGTTAAAACAGGAAAAACGAGCCCTTAGGTATACACTTCTTTCCCTTATTTCATTGAACGAGGGTCTCGTACTGGCAGACTTGGGTGTGTTTAGGTTGTATAAGAGGGACAATTAATCAGCTGCCGCTCATAATAAGTTCCCGTGCTACGTGACGCCAAACATGGCCTAAGAGTGTTTTCACACTCGTCGCTTGGCTTATAGATGGCGCTGACTGTCACTCCTACTTTTAAATTCACAGATAAACCCAAAAAGAGTGGATGGAGGGTGGGCCGCTGTGATAGCTCAGTGGTTAGAGCATCGAACGCGTAATCGAAGAGTCGTAGGTTTCGATTCCTGCTCACAGTTGGTAATATTTTCAAAATCCATTTTCTTTCTTCTTATTTACTTCCATTGGTTTCTACTAACTTCCCCTGTACATTCCTGGCATTACTGTTCTGTTATATCTCATTAATATTGGTTAAAAACACGAGAAACGAGCCCTTAGGTATACACTTCTTTCCCTTATTTCATTGACGAGGGTCACGTACTGGCAGACTGGTGTGTTTAGGTTGTATAAGAGGGACAATTAATCAGCTGCCCGCTCATAATAAGTTCACGTGCTACGTGACGCCAAACATGCGCATAAGAGTGTTTTCACACTCGTCGTTTGGCTTATAGATGGCGCTGACTGTCACTCCTACTTCTAAATTCACAGATAAACCCAAAAAGTGGATGGAGGGAGGGCCGCTGTGATAGCTCAGTGGTTAGAGCATCGAACGCGTAATTCGAAGGTCGTAGGTTCGATTCCTGCTCACAGTTGGTATTTTTTCATCCACTTTTCTTTCTTCTTATTTACATTCCATTGGTTCTAATAACTTCCCCTGTACATTCTTGGCATTACTGTCTGTTATATCTATTAATATTGTGTTAAAACACGGAAAAACGAGCCCTTAGGTATACACTTCTTTCCCTTATTTCATTGAACGGGGTCTCGTACTGGCAGACTTGGTGTGTTTAGGTTGTATAAGAGGGACAATTAATCAGCTGCCCGCTCATAATAAGTTCACGTGCTACGTGACGCCAAACATGCGCATGAGTGTTTTCACACTCGTCGTTTGGCTTATAGATGGCGCTGACTGTCACTCCTACTTCTAAATTCACAGATAAACCCAAAAAAGTGGATGGAGGGAGGGCCGCTGTGATAGCTCAGTGGTTAGAGCATCGAAACGTAATTCGAAGGTCGTAGGTTCGATTCCTGCTCACAGTTGGTAATTTTTCATCCACTTTTTTTCTTATTATTACATTCCATTGGTTCTAATAACTTCCCCTGTACATTCCTTGGCATTACTGTCTGTTATATCTCATTAATATTGTGTTAAAAACAGAAACGAGCCCTTAGGTATACACTTCTTTCCCTTATTTTATATATATATATATATATATATATATATATAATTGTAAGCACATTCCAAGCATTTGATCGTTCTCACTTGCACATACCCATCATCATCGTCCTCTCTCTGGGGGGGTGTTCTGAGCCGAGCCAGACATCGCAGAATAAACGCTTCTGCTCGCCCTGCCTGCTCGCCGTACCTAGTCTGCCTGCGTTTTCAGAGTGGTGGAGGTGCTGGGTAAATCCCGACGTCCTCCTACGTTCATTCCCACCTGGAGCTCCGATCTGGTCGCCGATTGCACCCAGCCACCCACACAGGTATGCAGACATCGGACCTAACGCCTAGCCCTAACGCTACAGCCCTACGACCGGCGGCTGCCCGCTCTTCATCTACTGTCACCAGCCTCAGCGCGAACCGCCCGTGTTCGCGGGTCTTCGCGGTGACGACGTCGAGGAATGGCTTGACCTTTACAACCGTGTGGGTTCAGCCAATCGATGGACCGAAGCAGAGAAACTGAGCTACCTTCCTTTCTATTTGACCACGTAGCCAAAACCTGGTATTTTAATCACGAAACTGACTTCGTTGATTGGTCGACCTTTGCAACAAACTGCGACAAATATTCGGATGCTCATCGGGTCGTTCCGAAGCCGCGAAACAGAAGCTGGCTGTGCGTCTACAACTGGCACATGAGTCGTACACTTCGTATATCGAGGATGTTTTGGCCCTCTGTCGCCGTGCGAATAAAGACATGACGGAAGATGAGCGCGTTCGCCACATCCTTAAAGGAATCGGCCCAATCGCATTCAACGCCTTGGCTGTTGGCAATCCCGCTACGGTTAACGACGTCATTTCGACATGCCAACGCCTTGACCAGTTGCAGTCCCTCCGGCTTCAACAAGACAGTGATCCACGCCTGATGCCTCCCTCTGAATTAAAAACCCTTATCCGCACAATTATCCGGGAAGAACTTCGAGACCTTGAACAGCAGCGGTCCACTGTCGCCTCCGCTCCGTCTCCACCATTCGACCTGCGAATCTTGTTAAGCAGGAGTTAGCGGCAATGGCGACACCGACATCCCCGGGTCGCTCCGCCAGCACGCCCGATGCCCACATACGCCGATGTGACGCCCAGGTCGACACCGGCAGCACCGGTTGTTCAAACGGTAATGCCCACATATGCGGAGATCGCTGCGATTCCGCCTGCTCCCGGGGCATCTAGCTCTACGGATACTGCTAGTAGCCATTTGGCTGCTATGCGAGGTGGAATGACTGCTGCACCCTTGTATCCTCAGTGGCGTCAATCCCGTCCTGTTTGCTTTTACTGCGGTATACGAGGCCACATTTCTCGTTACTGCCGTCGCCGCCAGCAAGAGGAACGACGAGGCTATGCTGAGTTCGAACGAGACCGGTTCCGAAGACCAGATCTTTATGCTCCAGACACCTACCCGTCCGCGCAGTACCGGTCTCCGTCTCCTCCAGTGTCCCCTCGTCAACATCAGGAATACCGCTCCTCCAGACGACGCTCTCCATCGCCTACCGCCGCTCCGCATCGCCGCTTCGTCCAATCATCTCCGTCCTGTTGACCAATCTTCGGAAAACTAAGGATTGCAGTTTTTGGAGGAAAACTGCGTCCCGTCGACCAACAAAAATACCTCCTGTTCGCCCAGCTAATATGTTGTCAGTGACTCTTGAAGGTATTCCTGTGCAAGCTCTCGTTGAAACGGTGCAACCACTTCTGTTTTGCGTAGTGACTTGTGCTCGCGCCTCCGTAAAGTCAGAACGCCCTATGTGGGACCTGTGTTGCGTGGGGCAAATAACGTGCTGATTCAACCTGACGGACAGTGTACGGTCGTGTTTCTATTGATGGTATACGTCACCACATCGAGATGATTGTGTTGCCCCGTGCATTCATGAACTTATCCTTGGTTGGGACTTTCTGCATTCTGCTTCCGCTGTTATATCCTTTAAAGAGAACGTCATTCACATAACGGATACCACGGATGCGCCCATTCCAGTTTCATCACCCTCGATCTCCAACTTGGTCATTGTTGAAGACTGCGTCCTGCACCCTGGTCACGAACACGTGATAGCTGTCGCATCTACCCAAGTAACCGACGGTGATGCACTTGTGGCTCCTTCGTTTCGCTGCACCTCCCGTGGAATTCTCGTCGCCTCTTGCCTCCTCCGGTTTTCCTCTGCTGCGCTTTTCTGCCCGTTTCTAACACAACTGCAGAATCTGTGCTGCTGCCCAAGGGAATGACGGTGGCAAAGATTGACTTCTCTCCATTGACCTCCATCGCGACACTCTGCCCGTCTTCGTCACCAGTACCAGCTCCAGGTTCACGTTCTTTCCCTTTTCGAGCTGTCATTGGTTCAGACCTCACACAAAACAGTCTGAAGCACTATTGGCCCTTTTGGCTAAGCACAAAGCCTGCTTTGATAGCTGTGCCACAACACTGAGTCAGACTTCCGCGGCTGTACATCGCATTGAAACCGACGGTTCTCGTGTGATACGCCGTCGCCCATATCGGGTTTCGCAATCAGAGAGAGAAATAATTCAAAAAGAAGTGAACGAGATGCTATCGCGAAAATATAATACGACCTTCTTCGAGTTCCTGGGCATCTCCAGTCGTTTAGTTAAAAGAAGGATGGCTCTGTTCGTTTTTGCATTGACTACCGCGCGCGTTAAATAAGATCACACGCAAGGACGTATATCCTATGCCTAGAATTGATGACGCTTTAGACACACTGCAAGGGGCGAACTATTTTTCGAGCCTTGACTTACGATCAGGTTACTGGCAAATCCCCATGAACGAGGCTGACAAAGAAAAAACTGCATTTGCCACCCCGGACGGCCTTTATGAATTTAATGAATGCCATTCGGCTTGTGCAACGCTCCAGCCACGTTTGAGCGAATGATTGATACTGTTCTTCGTGGCCTAAAATGGAAGACCTGCCTCTGTTACTTAGATGATATCGTTGTTTTTTCATGTACCTTTGCCCAACATCTTCAACGATTAGACGAGGTGCTACAATGTCTCTCCAAGGCTGGCTTCAGATAAATACAAAGAGTGTACATTTGCCAGCAAAAAGCATCAAAGTCCTCAGGTCACGTCGTTTCCAAAGACGGAATCCAACCAGATCCGAGAAGATCGCAGCTGTGCTACAGTTCCTCGACCGTCCAACCAAAAGACGTTGCGCAGCTTTCTTGGTCTCGCGTCCTATTTTTCGTCGCTTTATACGCAACTTTGCTACTTAGCGGCTCCGCTAAATAAGTTATTGGCCACTGGTGCTCCTTTCTCATGGTCCAACGACTGCGAGTCTGCATTTGAAATTTTGAAAGAACGCCTGACTTCCGGACCAGTGCTGCGCCACTTCGATGAGAGAGCGCCTACCATACTTCATACTGACGCAAGCGCACAAGGCATTGGAGCAGTCCTTCTGCAGCGTGATTCCACCTCTAAAGAGCAGGTTGTGGCCTACGCTAGCCGGACTCTGTCAACAGCTGAGCGGAATTACACCATCACGGAGCAGGAGTGCCTGGCTATCGTATGGTCGATACAGAAATTCCGCCCGTATCTCTACGGTCGGCACTTCACCATCATCACCGACCACCACGCACTCTGTTGGCTTTCATCAATGAAGAATATGTCAGGACGTCTTGCGCGCTGGATACTGCGCTTACAAGAGTACGACTTTACAGTTACGTACAAGTCTGGCAAATGTCATCATGATGCCGACGCGCTGTCCCGGTGCCCACTTTCGCTCTCTCGTGACAATACGTCCACCGCATCGCGTTCGAATGACTCTGACACCCAGCTTGCCTCACAAACGTATCGCTCGCATCGCTGGATCCAATGCAGCTATCTTCGAACTCCGATTTACGTTCACTTCAGCTGGCAGATTCCTACTGTCGGTCTTCATTGATCGCCTTCGCGGTGTCACTAAACAAACCAACAGCCGCTTGCGACGCCAGCTCGACAATTTCGCCTTGAGGACGGTGTGCTTTAAGCGCTACATTTACCATCCCACCGGTAACAAGTGGGTGCCAGTTCTTCCCCGCTGCCTCGTCTTCGAGTTTTGGAAGCATTCCACGATGATATTGCTGCCGGTCATCTAGGCTTCCACAAGACCTACGATCGCATCAAGACGCGCTGCTTCTGGCCTGGCTTGTCTCCACAACGGTGGCAAAACGGGGGGCTCGTGCGCGTTGTTTCAGCACCGCAAGCGATCAACATCCCCGCCTGCTGGTTTCCTTCAGCCTCTTCCCTAGGTACGGCGAGCAGGCAGGCGAGGCAGAGCAGAAGCGTTTATTCTGCGATGTCTGGCTCGGCTCAGAACAACCCCCCAGAGAGAGGACGATGATGATGGGTATGTGCAAGTGAGAACGATCCATGCTTGGAATGTGCTTACAATATATATGAATGCTGTGGTTGTGGCAAGGTTATAGTTGTGAAAGTACATCTGCTTTACATAATAACTGTTTATTTTGCCCACATTTTGACGGGAGCCCCGTCTTTTTCAAGGCAAATACTATTTACTTATTTTTCGCGTCTTCCTATAGCTAGTGGAGCCAGGAGGAAGGGAACAGAAGGAAAAGATGAACAAAAAAGAAGGAAATAGTAAAAATTGTAAAACAAGAAAACTAGAAGAAGAAGCAAGACGCGACAGAATTAGGAGGGGATGGCATCTCAAGAGAGTAAGGAGAACATAAACGAGCCATGCATCATTGATAACAATACCTCCCACGCACTCACCTTCCAAGTGAACAGTGTTAGTATAGTACCTTCTAGTGCAAACTGATGTGACCTGTTCACCTTTGAAGTTTATGATAAATTGGTGGAGAGAAGCTTAAGCCCTCTGAGTGCATGTTGGTGGCGCGGAAGACATGAAAAAGCCAGTAATGTGGCACTGCCATTAATATTCATAATAAGCATGGGCTCCTGTCAGTGAAGGAAAAGGAAATGTGCGTGAAAAAGTGAGAAAAGAAGATTTACGACATTCAGGACCACTAATTCTTACTTTCCGCTGTGCTTGAAAAGGCAAATGAGTTCTATAGACGAGAGCACGCCTATCTCAAACCCAGTGCCGGTAGTGGTATACCACCGGTACAGGCGCGCTCACTAGCATTGTATGCTATCACATTGCATGCTATCACCGCACTGTGATAGCATGCAATTCTAGTGAGGCGCGCCTTGGCAGTATCAAGTCTGCGAGTGTCAAATTTGGGAAGATCAACTGTGGGAATATAAAATGCGAAAAAGCGCCTGTTCACGCTCCGCCTACTTATAAAATGTCATCTGGGTACCATTGCGCCGTCATCTGATGCGACAACCACTAGCGCAAGAGGAAGAGATGCTGAGCACTGCCTGTTCTTACGATCGGGGTTTTCAGCTACCGGATGTCCGGGATTAAAGTTTTCGAGGCAGGAGGCAGAGAGACTTGAAGAAGGTTTATTTACATTATATACAAAGTGAGCTCTCGTACATGACGAGCTCTTTCTTACATAGCGAGCTTTTTAATCTGGCGTTCCTCTTACATGGCGCTCCTTCGAATGAGCCGGTTGGCTCATTATAAAGGGTATGCTCTCCCCGATCAGATACACGTGCAGAGGTTACTGTCGAAGCACAGATCACACACACAGGCGAGGGTGGAGAGTATGCACGGCCTACGTGAGTGTCCAATATTGCCGCTCTTCAGAAGAGGACAAAGATGCACGTGCAGAGAAAAAAAAATAGTGGTACTGCCGGTTCGAATCTGTTCGACGTCCTTGTGTGCCATCAGCAGCAGGTTACAGTTACGTTCTAACGTGACACTGGTGGAGGCGCTGGGTAATAGTCTATGCACTGTTACCACGAGGAAGATCTCGGTCCCAACATCGACGCCTAGTAGAAACAGCCAACCTTCGACGCAGTCGGCGGCAACTAGCCTACCACCCCAGTCAGCCCTCTCCCGGAACGCTCCAGAACCATGGCATATGCGACAACTGCAAGCCAGACTGAACAGACCACGACTCCGCCAGCACCATGGCTACCAGCCTCTCGAACGCCAAAGCCCTTCCATGGGGAGCCCTACGAAGACGTTGAAGACTGGCTGGACCAATACAATCGAGTCGCCGTCGCCAACGAGTGGGACGAGCACCGGAAACTTCGGTATGTCTATTTCTACCTGGAGGATTCGGCGCGTATTTGGTTCGAGAATCACGAGGCCACCCTGAAACTGGCCGGTGTTTGCACTCAGCTGCGGAACACGTATGGTAGCGCTGACCGGAAAGAACAAGCCGAACGTCTCCTCCATTCTCGCAATAAACGACCCAATGAAAGTGTGGCCATGTTCGTTGAGGAGATGTCTCGTCTGTTCCGTCGAGCGGATTCTTCAATGACGGAAGACAAAAAGGTGCGCATTCTGATGCGGGGTGTCAAGGAGCAGCTGTTTGCGGGACTTGTACGAAACCCACCAGCTACCGTGGCAGAATTCTCCGTGAAGCGACGACAATGGAGCGAATGCTGAGACAGCGGTCTTCGCAGTATGAGCGGTCCGACAACCTTGCATGTCTGTCAGCACCCTTGTTAACACCCGATGTCACGAGCGTGAGAGACCTTGCTGAGCTAGTCCGTAGCATTGTACGTGACGAGCTACAAAAGCTTCACGCAGTGCCTTCACAGCCTCAAGTGGCTGCTCTGACAGACGTCGTCCGTGAAGAGGTGCGGCAGCTGGTACGACCATTAGCGCCACCTCCAAACCGAAGCTCCTCTGCTAACGTATGCGGAAGCTGTACGTACTCCTGCACCGGCAGCCAGCTATTTCCCCCGACCGACTAGCCTGCAGACGCCACGCACTTTTCAGGAGGCCACGCTATGAAAACAACGACCGACTTGCCTGCAGATGCCGCAGTACTTCTCGGGCCCACCACTATGAGAATCCGCGGCCCAATTTGCGGAAATCTAGCGTGTGGCGCGCTTCCGACAATCGGCCACTATGCTACCACTGTGGTGAGCCAGGTCACTTGTACCGGGAGTGCTCGTACAGACAGATGGGCCTACCTGGATTTCGGCCAGACGCTCGTCGGCCCAGGGACGGCGAGCGACCCCGCGCCATCGCAGAATACTTGGCAAGTCTACCGTCTCCGAATCTTCAGCGACGCCAATCACGCTCTCCGTCTCCTCGACGCTCTACGTCCGCGAATCAATACTCCACTTTCGCCGATGTTGTGGGGACGATCCGCTAGGTCCCCAAGTCCACGCCGGGGAAACTAGAATCAGCGGCCTCCGGGGTGGGACCGCTGTTAAGCTATCGTCAAAACAGCCTCCTCCGACCCTTCCACCGACCTTCGACGATTCCTTTCAGCCGACACCTCGCATCGCTGACGAACCCGTTTCTGCTGACATTGCCGTTCGTGTCGACAACCATCCAGTGACTGCTCTGGTCGACACCGGCGCCGACTACTCAGTTATCAGCGCTGAACTTGTGGCTGAACTCAGGAAAGTCACGACTCCTTGGGGGCATGGACTAAATCTTCGGACAGCCGGTGGTCATCTCTTGACACCAATCGGGAGATGCACCGCAAGGCTGCAAATCTGTGAGTCGACGTTCGTTGCTTCTTTCATTGTGCTTGCCGAATGCTCCCGGAAAGTTATCCTTGGCATGGATTTCCTTCGTGAACATGGCGCTGTTATAAATCTTCGAGACTGCCTCGTAACGTTTGCTGACGACTATGGCCCGAAGCCTAGAGATACCAATCCGCAGAAGACTGCGCTTCGCATTGTCGACGACACCGTCACACTTCCGCCACGCACCAGTATGTTCGTTACAGTACAGGGCGACATAGACCATGACAGTAGTGGTATCGCTGAAGCCAACCTTTCGGTGCTCTTGTCTCAGCAAATCTGTGTTGCCCGCGGCATAATTCAATTTAAACGTGGGATGACTGAGTTGTTGGTCACCAATTTTAGTGGATCATACCAACATTTGGACAAGCGAACAACTATCGCTCATTTCGAATCCATTGACGATGAAGCGTGTACGACGATAGCCCCAATTTCTGCAAGCCTGAAAGTGACACACGGTAGCCGATGCAGTCGATGTCAATCCGAAGCTGTCATGTGCACAGAAAGAGCAAATCCGCTGTATCCTCCGCATGTTTAGCGACATGTTCGCGTCTACATCCAGATAAAACAAACGCCAACCGTAAAGCACCGCATTGTCCTGACCATGCTGAGCGGCCCATACGTCAACACGCCTACCGAGTATCACAAAAGGAACAAGAGGCTATACGTTCTCAAGTGAAGCAGATGCTCGAAGATGGCGTAATCCAACCCTCGAACAGTCCATGGTCGTCCCCCGTCGTACTGGTAAAAAAAGAAGGACGGCACTCTCCGATTTTGCGTCGATTACCGCAAACTCAACAAAGTCACAAAGAAAGACGTTTATCCGCTTCCGCGCATCGACGACTCACTAGACCGCCTCCGACGCGCCCGATATTCCTCTATGGATTTACGCAGTGGCTACTGGCAGATCGAAGTTGATGAACGCGACCGAGAGAAAACAGCATTCATAACGCCTGATGGTCTGTACGAATTCAAGGGCTGCCTCGGTTGTGTTGTTCTGCCCCTGCGACATTCCAGAGGATGATGGATACAGTGCTCTCGGTCTCAAGTGGGAAGCATGCCTTGTTTACTTAGACGACGTCGTTGTTTTCCCAAACGTTTGAGCAGCATTTGCAGCGACTTAGATCTGTACTTGCTGCAATTCGCACGGCAGGCCTATCACTGAAACCAGAAAAATGTCATTTTGGTTACAACGAATTAAAGTTCCTCGGTCACCTTGTTAGCCCTGATGTATTCGGCCGGACCCAGACAAAACATTGGCTGTCGCAGATTTTCCACCACCTACCAACAAACGTGATGTGCGTCGATTTTAGGCCTCTGCGCATACTACAGACGCTTTGTGCAAAATTTCGCAAACATTGCCGAACCCTCACTCGTCTGACAAAAGACGACGTTCCCTCGTGTGGGGCCTTGAGCAAACACGCGCTTTCTCCGAGCTCCAGCAGCGTCTCCAACTGAGCCCTTACTCGGACACTACGACGAATATGCCGACACTGAACTACACACAGACGCCAGTAACATCGGCCTTGGTGCAGTCCTCGTCCAGTGGCAAGGCGGCGTCGAACGCCTATTGCTTATGCGAGTCGCATTTTATCATGCGGAGGCGAATTACACAACAACTGAAAAGGAGTGCCTAGCTGTTGTCTGGGCAATAGCTAAATTCAGACCGTACCTGTATGGTCGCCCGTTCAGAGTTGTTTACCGATCATCATGCGCTTGCTGGTTGGCGAACCTTAAAGACCCTTCCGGACGTCTGGCCAGGGGAGCTTACGCCTTCAGGAGTTCGATTTGACAGTCGTGTACAAGTCTGGCCGGAAGCATACTGACGCGGACTGCCTTTCCGAGCTCCTCTTAAGACAGTGTCAGGTGATCACGATCTCGACGGCCGTTTTCTCTGCGCCGTTAGTGTATCCGACTTGGCCGAACAGCAGAAGAATGATTCCGAGCTTCGACAATTTCTCGAATATCTCGAAGGCCGTACGCCGAATCCACCACCAGCATTCGCCCGATCGTCATCATCCTTCTGGTCCGCAGAAATATCCTCTATAAAAGAAACTTCGACCCTTACGCGACGGAGTACCTGCTCGTTGTCCCGCCAGCGTTACTAGCCGATGTCTTGTCCGCCTGTCATATGAGCCTTCCTCAGGCCACTTGGATACACAAGTACCTTGGCCCGGATTCGCCAACACTACTACTGGCCT
>WOVY01011964.1:0-177268 GCA_013436015.1 Rhipicephalus annulatus
CAGTCAAATGTACTCAAGCTTAGTTTTTTTTTTAACTTTAAATGGCATTCTATGCTACTTTTTCACCCATGGCTCTCTTTTCTGCGTAGTAGGGCACACATATACTCTTCGCTGATACTTGACAATAGTAGGCATACTGAAATTATACCAACAGTACTTTGCGATTGCAATTCTTCAGGCTTACTCGTGTAATGGGAAGGTTGATTAGTAACTATTTACTGTTGGTACTCGCGTGCGGTAGTTGATTGTTGGCTTTAGGGACACCGTTGCGCATAACAGCTGAACAATCTTTTGATCACTTATGGGTACCTTTTTTACTATTTTATTGATGCCACAATTTAACTCCACGAGTCGTTTTTGTGTTAATTTCGCTGCTATCGAAGTGCAGCTGGCGCGGAAGGTACAAGACCCTTCGATATAGTGCTCTGAATACGAGCGTGGTATCTTCTAAGCTATGGTGTACACAATGAGTAGTAACGGTTGAAGGTCAATGAGTACGGTAACGCTTCTCTCACTGATAGAGTTTTTATAATTAATTAACTGCGAGTGCTCAGCGACCATGGAAATGATGGGTAGTGCACGGATTTGTCTTGTATTCGTACTTGTGGGCGGCGAATCGTACTTAGGGCTTCGGTTATTGATGTGTTGCGGCTTTGTTTTGAATGAAAGAACGGACACCTTTGAACTTCGTGACCCGATTTGAGAAGGCAAGTCTAGAAAAATAAGGTGGGGAAGTGCAACCCCTGAACACTTGCCGATTTTTTTTGTGAGAAAACAGCTTCAAGCCACACGAACACACACGGAGCCAGAGGTACAAAAATTAGACAAATCCACGTACTACCCGTCACGCTGGCTTAAGCGCCGTGCGTTGCAGCTACCATAGGCACCAACACCAGAGTTCCCTCTAGTGTATATTCAGAAACTCTATGCTCTCACTACTGCCAGTTTCATTGCACCGCTTTATTGCTATCAGCACAGTAACCAACATGACGGCCCATTTGAGGTATCTTTTACACATGATCCGGCAAACAGTGTGTTCAATAGTAAGCTTACAACTGTTATCGCACGCCATAACTACGAATCGTATGTGTACGAGCTATGGTGGCGCATGGACGACTGATCACTTTTCTCCCTGCGAGCGTTCTCATTGTTGTTTTTGTTGCAACGCATTTTTGAACGGGTCTTCACACGACGAAGCATGGCGTTGCTAGCATAGCTTTGCAATGTTCTCGGCTTATCAGCTTCCTCCATATCAACAACAGACCCCGAGAGGCAAAAAGCGCAGGCACACAGTTTCAACCTGTCATGAACGCTCCATGCCATCTGCACTCTAAAGTGATTCGCGTATGGAGCACACTGCGTTATCCTTTGTTCCTTCAATAGAGATAACAAAATGCACGCGTGAACTGTGTATGTTTATATACCAACGAAGTCTTCCACTCAAACAAGTTTTCTACCTTGAATGTAGACGCACAATACGTGCGTCATCAGAAGTGGGCGACGGTAAGAACCGATGGGCCCACACGCTATACAGCCTGAAGAGAACAGAACCGTCGCGAAATGAGCCTGCAGCGCTTCCCTGTGCGGCGCGGGCGGCCGCTGATGTTTCGCCTGGAGTACCCGAGGCAACCGCGCTGCCTGTACTGAAAGAGAACGTTTGGCTCGTGGATGATCGCCTCTCCT
The DNA here is from genome assembly GCA_013436015.1 of Rhipicephalus annulatus. NCBI lineage: Eukaryota > Metazoa > Arthropoda > Arachnida > Ixodida > Ixodidae > Rhipicephalus > Rhipicephalus annulatus. The sequence goes on from WOVY01011964.1 coordinate 1,684, forward strand.
GAGTTTGGGCAAACAATCGTGCCTATACCCGGCTGCACCACGCCTCAAGAGGAGAACGCACGTCTCTGTGTGGGAGGAGGTGTCTCAGGCTCATTTCTGTATGATGATAGAAGGAAAAGACAAGAAAAAAAAAGGCATAAGGGCTCTTGGGCTGGGCAGTGAAAGCCAAAAGGAGGCTCGAACGATGTCAAGAAGGTCTATACATAAACGCTTCATTTCGACGCCTCCGCGTTCTCTACACCATATATGGTTCCGAGCCAGTGGACCTCTTCGCTTCACCTGCGCGCTTCTGGAAATAGCTGCACAAATTTTAGCTAGAACAAACCCTACGTGCCTATACTGTGCATATCGTAATCACGGGCTTGTTGTTAATACAGCCTATCTGCCTTGTTAAACAGAAATTGTGAAATGTACGTGACGCAATATACCAATTCATAGTGAGATGAAAAAAAAAGAAAGAAGATACTGAATAGGGACTAGGGAATGGTATTATAGCTTACGTTTTCACTAGTCGACTTACTTTTGTCCAACTACTGTCTTGACGACAAGTCGATTTATAAAAAACGTTGGCTACCTGACATTCCTTTTTCAAGTACTTTAAGATCTCTTCACCTTTCTGTAAATAAATTCTCTCTCTCTCTTAAAATCTCTTTAAGCCCACGTTTTCCCCAGAGTGTACCTTGTTAAAATTTTATCATCAGGTACACCGCAACGGGACCTCAGGACGTTTTTGATTTCCTGGCATTTTTCTATGTGCGACTGAATTTAAGCACACAAGCATTTTTTTTTTACATTCAGCCCCACCAGAACACGACCATTGCAACAGTCATCGAAGCGTGGTCTTCAGAGTAACGCTATAGTGAACGGGTTAATATGCCAGGCAAATCGGTCTACCGTCTTCAGATAATTTCATAAGCTCGTGTCTCTAAGACAACACTGAAATGGGTCAAAAATGTAAAGGTCTCTTCAGGAGGAGGAATCAACTTTTTAATTCGGAGCATTGATGGTTAGAATCGGTTACCTCAAAACATAGTTGAATGTTCCGATCTACAAAGCTTTGAAAAGGCTTTGTTAGAATATTTCTGAACGATTTGTATTGCTTTAGCGTTTGTTCGCCTTTCAATTGTCTTGTTGGTTACCCGTTGCCTGAACATGTTCAATGTACTATATCTCTTGAAATATTATTTTTTCTCTTTCCTTTGGTGACGTATACGGGATGTATTGGAAACTGTTATTTTGCATATATCGGTGAGCTGTACGGGATGTTTACTAATATGGTTTCGTGTTTTGTTATCTTATTCTGATATGTTGTTCAATTCTTGAGTGTTCCGTGTTAAAATCGTTTTAGCATGTACTACGTTTGTACATAATAGTTATGTAATCCCTACTCCTGTCTTGGCTTATGTGCTGACAGTATGAATAAAATAAAAATAACTTGGTTTAATGATTTTCGAGTGCATACCAACTAAGCAAGAACTACGATTTTTTTCATCTTCACAAACAAAAGGACACGCCTGTGGAACCACATTTTAACAGCGGATATGTTGGAGCTCGTGGTAGGTCCGTAAAACGCCAACAGAAAACTCCAAAGCGAGAATGCCCCACAAAAAAGCGGGTATGCGACAAGCAGCTCCTAGCATAGCATAGCCATGCATATTACAGTATAGCAAGGGGTTGGCAAAGGGAAGTAGGGGTGAAGGGGAAAGAAAGGCATTAAAGCATGGGAAGGAAAAGTGAAAAAGAGGATGACTGTTCTTCAAGGAATGAGAATGAAAAGCAGGTAGTGAGAGGGTAAATTATAGCATAACCATGTACAGTATAACACTGCAAGAAGTGTGAAACAGAAAAAAAGGTGAAAATGATGTGATGGTTATATCAAAAGGAGGCTATATGGCAATATAGAAAGAGAAAAAGAAAGAAAGAAAGAAAAAAGAAAGAAAGAAAGTGAAGAAAGGACGAAGTAGGAAACGAAGTAGAAATACAAAGTAGAAAAAGATTCGAATAAAAAAAAGACGGAAAAAAGAAGAGAGAAACCGAAGATGAAGGAAGACGAACTCAATCTGCGTTCGCCTGGCGCCTATACTTGCAGCTCCACTGTTTATTCAGATTGTACAGATGTTGAACTGAGTTTATTTTTTTTTAATCTTGTCACGTCTCTTGTGAAATAATAAGCAAAAGGTGGCAGCAGTAAATGAAGGCACACTGCCACAACTTCGGTGAAAGCTCTACTGATATTGGATTACAAGCAAAGTACATGGTTTTTCATGTCCGCAGAGATATCTCTTTAATTTACCATACTTCCAATAAAACGGTACTCGAAGAGACAGAAAATTGCATTTCGTTGAACGAGCTTGTATCGAGGGACGCTGATATACAAAAAAAAATCGAACAGCGTGCTGGTTTCTTCATACCGTGACAACGTTGTAACAATAAAGTATACAGCAGCCAAACAATTGTTATCCTGTTGAAAAGCGGGCGCCGAAAAAAAAATAACTCGTGCCATTATCACTGCGTTGAAAAAAAACAGACTTTAATCTCAATTTGCGCAAGGTTATGATCATGTGCTAGAGTGTTCCCAACTATACCGCGCTGTTATGATGTCTAGAATGACGCTACATATCTTGAACTGGACCTCTTACTGGCTGATTCGAAGCGGTTACGCTCTGTGTATGACATGTAGTCATACTTATGTCTTCGATTCTAACGTCACCGATATTTTCAAACGTCTATGTATCAAGAATATGTACCTAGGGCATCATCTCAAGTCTTACAAAGTGAAGTCACGATTTCCAAAATCTCAGTTTTCTATGCGTACGTGCTGCCACCGTTTGCCCTTGCGTTGAAGACAGACTCACGGCATCGCTTTATTATGCAGCGAGGTCAAGGCCCCGGCTATTATGAGCTATTGTTTACCTGGCACAGGTACATAACAATAACGCGAAAGCGGCATACGGCGTACTTGGACGTTGAGTGCACAAATAAAGCACGTGCTATATAGTTTTCGCTGCTCGCTCGTAGGTGCCGTAGAGGACTCGCGGGACACGCACTGTCCGTTTTCATTTTGGAAAACTCCGGGCACTGCCTATTGTTTTCGGCAGTAAACTGTCACTGCGGTGTCGCTCAGTATAGGCTACTCCTTTGTCGTCGAAAAGTGTACATGCAAGTCATCTCGTGCGAGTTCTGTTTTGTACGTCGCGATTTCGAGAGACCGGTGTGGATGCATTCAAGGCTAAAGGACTCGCGTCCTCTGTAGCGAGCCGCCCTGTTGTTGTTATTGCGTGGGCGTTCGCTGCAGTGCTCGCAATGACGAAATATGCTTTAGGTGCCTAACAAAGTCGTTGCCCAACGAAGAAAGCCATACAGCTTATGCCGGTACAAAAACAAGCTGTTCATGGAGGTCGCTGGGTTATAAGTAGACCAAATGCCTCGATTCACGTTGTATGGCCTAAAATGAGTGGCATAAAAGATGCATTTAGTTGGTGCATCTTTCAAGAAATAGGCACATATATCTGTAAGCCCTCATCTACCATCAAATTCGCTATCACTTTGAGAAACTAAAGGATTGGCAACCGGTCAGTAGGCCGCCGATGCTGTTAGCTGACCCGGATGGAAATTTATAAAGAACGAACACACGCACACGCTGACTGACAACTGATCTTATTTATTTCACGCATGTGGTTAACACACACACACACACACACACACACACACACACACACACACACACACACACACACACACACACACACACACACACACACACACACACACATACATACAACACAGTAACAAAAGCAACAACAAAAGCAGTGAAAAAATGATTCCATAACACGTGCGTATTGTGACAGGGTGTCATGTGATTACTCCATTTAGCACAGATTACTCAGATGACGGTTTGAAAAAGGTCCTCGAGACAGGAATGACTTCGGAATATGTGTATATAGTATTATGTGGCTGTGACTGACAGTTAATAGAGTACATCACCATTAATTTGTGATTAATCCGAGAGAGATGGAGAGAGAAGGCAAAGACAATGTCGATAAGTCAACCAGATTGCGCCTGGTTTGTTACACTACATTTGTGAAGGGGAAGCGGACGAATAACATTTGTTCTGGAGCATAGGCAAACACAACCTGTGCATCCTCAAAGCGATGCCCCAGTGGTGGCGATAATCAGGGGCCTGAATGACGAGGGAAGAGTCAAGGGGGGGGGGGGGGGTCCAGACCCCTTTTTTGCTCAGGTTAGAAGGAACAACCCATACAAGTCTTTTCCCGTGAGTGTTCTCTTTCGAAAATTACTTGTCTCAATGGCTTGACGTTATGTATAGCGCCTTCCACTATTTGAATGCCTGCTTTCTTTGTAATGTGTACCTGTGTCCAATACCTCTCAACTGTGTCAGGCTATAGAAATACCAACTGCCGCTCGATCGGTTTCAGAAACGACTCAGTAGAGCTATGCCAATACGCGAGGTGGGAACTCATGTTCATTTTTCAATTGGGTTCGATTTTATATTAGTATAAATAAAACTTACAACAAGTATGGAAACAGAATGACCGCCATGACAAGGTGCCCCCCCCCCCCCCACCTTTGTTTCAATTTTTCTCGATGTACGCCGCCAGTGATAACGTTGTCACAGGTGCCACTGGCTTCGTGGAACTGGCACCTTTTTCCGTGTCAAGTATGGCGCCATCATTCAGCCTGTCGAGAATCGTCTCCGAGCCGTGCTTTCAAGGGCTCCTGACGTTTGATCTTTTTTCTTGACCTCATTCATATTTGTTATATACACCACACTGAAATTTTAAAGAACAGCAAGTGAGATCCTATATGACTTGCTTCACTTCATTGTCTTTCGGCTTCATTAAGCTGTGTGTCTAACAAAAAGAAGTGTGGAATTGATTCATAGTTTGTTGTTACACGTGATGCAGCCATTCGCATAGCTAGACAACGCTGAACTGTTTATGCAGACACTGTTCTAAAGAATGCATCCCACAACATCTCCCACAAAAATAGTGATATGAAATAAATAAATAAATAAATATCAGTCCACTAACTGAAAAGCAGTGGCCAACATAAAAAGTTTTCATTCCTAAATGCCTTCTGCCAACAGACGAGTAGCCAGCAGCTGCTGGGAACATACGGGTCCCGTAGCTAAGGAATTACCCCGTCTGGTGCATGCGCGCACTAACAAATTAGTTTGGTATTATTGAAAATTTATTTATCAAATTCATCATCCCCACCAGCCCAACATCATCAGGTCTGGCTGAAGTTCTCTGCTGCGGAAATGTTATGGCGCAAGAGTTTTTCTTGAATACCAGCCTAGTTCTTTTGCATTTGTCACCTTGATGACGACGATTATCATTTGCCAAACTTCTGAACACTGGGCGGATCCTCTAGCCCGGGGCTACCGTTGGCTTTACCGCAGCTCTTGGACCGAAGCTGGATTTCGTGCCGACTGGTTGTGCCCTCGCGATCTCCGACGTCAACGTAGCTCTGGCCGAATGTGCTGGCCCTGCGTCATCTCCTGACGCCGATCTTCGACGACAACGTAGCTCTGGCCTACTGGACTTGCCCTACGCCATCTCCTGACGCCGACAAGAGCTCTCGCCAGTGGTGCCCCATCCTCGGACTCCTGCAGCCGTGTTTATCTTTCCTGTCTTCTCCTTGCGTCCGTCGTTCGCTGTTCCTGCTCCTCGCTCTCTTCTTCCTCTCTCTCTATCTCTTTACCTTTGAATCCTATTGTTTTAATGCCATCTCTATCCCCATCCCTCGTGAGCTACTGTTGAGGTGTGTCTCCCCCCGAGAGACAGTTACGGGGCTCACTTTTCTTTTCTTTTCATTTAAAATCACTTCCCCGAAGCTCTTGAGTGTCCCTTTTCGAGGTCAGGATTTGGGTTGAGCAGAGTAGTATTCCACTACGCTAACTTTCTATTCATTTCTGTGATTATATTTATTGAGGAATTTCCCGTGCAGAACTGCGGGGTGCGCGGTCGATCATTTCTGAGACTCCCGACGAATCGCACAGTTTAACCAGGCCGCGTTTTCAAATGTGGGTTCCAAAGCTCTTTGCGCTTGTGCTCTCCGCGGCAAGGTGGCGCCACAGTGTCAGAGCTGGCGCAAAATTGGCGCGCAATTACGAACGTCCGTTTCCATCCGCTGCGGCATTCAGAGGAGGAAAACGCAAAGCGAAGGGGAAAGAATAAAATAAGGCGGCAACATTCAAATAATTTTAACAGTAAGAAAAAAGACAGAGAACATGGGAATGTGGAGGAGGAATGCTAAATAACAACCGCTTGGCAAATGTAAGTTTGTCGAGAGCATTTTTGCGAAGGCCAAGGACAATCACTGATGCACGACAGTCTTCGAAACATGCGGGGGCGGCGCAAGGAAGGGAATTCGCGCTCCGGGTTGTTCGAGGAGGATACACGCAAGTCCCGACGCCGGTTTCTCGCATCTCGCCCGAAGGAAGCGTGAGTGGTCTCTGTTCGATAACTCGAAGTGCAACGAGCCATGGCGCGTGAACTAAACGCACGAAACGCGTGCGTAAGCTCCAGTCGCGGCTATATGTCGCCAACTTTCGAAACCAAGTGGAAAACAGGAAAAGAGCGCAATGATAATAGATCGTGAAGACGCGGAATAAGGCACAGACTCTACAAAAGGAGCATTCTCAACAGGGCCGAGAATTCTAGAGAAAAGCATGAGGAAATGTTTGCGCCGGTTTGTACTGTGGGGAACTGTAGCAGTGTTAGCAGAAATAAATTGAGTGTGATCGACGCATGCTAGTTTGTTTATGTAATTTTATTTCAGTGTTAAAGAGTGGCTAACTAACTCTAGCCAACATTATCTTGCCAGATATTAAGGTGGCAACTGCATGAGCAACACATTTTTTAAAATTTTGTAGAGCACATTTCGTCTTTACTCTTGTGCTTGTAATAGTTTGTATGTCTTCTGCTTTACACCAGTGGAGGTTATACCTATATTTCAGTTTCGCTTTTTTCGCTGATAGTGATCCGAAAACTTTGTTCGATACTCGTAGAGTGAATCTAATCAATGAGCAAATACTTAGTAAGAGCATGGTGCTGGTAATTATGCCTGATACAAGCGCATGACGTCAAGCTATCTATGATCAGATAATTCTGATATGTGATATACCCAGTGTAATCACATAGTGTTGCTGCGTGTGACAAGCTCAGTGCTAAGCTAAGTGAAGCAAAAAAGAGGAAGAAGAAACAGTGACTGAGAGAGCTATACAGGGTGACAAGTGTAAGGAAATTAACAACCTTATAATGACAAAAATAACATGGCGCCTTTCATGATTAGGAAACTGACTAGCAGATACATTGAGAAGCAATGTCTTCTTGGTAACGTACTGAATAGGAAGCTGAGAGTTATCCATTTAGCACATCTCAATAGAGTCAGCCCGACGACCCTTCCTCCTTTTCCCATTAAATAAATGTTACTAAAATTAGCATGCGCGCACTATTTGGATGGTGCAAGCGTAAGAAAATTCCTTATGGCTAAAATCGTGGTTCAGTATCTTGCTGAAATTATGTGGTCGTTGTAACTTTAAATCTAGGCAATCCTGCCTAAGCTAAATCCATGTGTCCGCTTACAATGTGCCCGTGTGCTCAGATTTGGGTGCACGTTAAAGAACCCCAGGTTGTCGAAATTTCCGGAGCCCTCCACTACGGCGTCTCTTGTAATCATACGGTGGTTTTGGGACGTTAAACCCCACATATCAATCACTTGAAATGTGGACTTTTTCAGCAGGCCCTAACAACTGGCAAAGTAAGCAGCTCGCCCATCACTGGATCGAAAGTGTGCAATTTCGCATGCGTATGCACACACAAATGCAAACACGAACCACGCATAACGTATGGTTAGACCTCCCTCCTCCTTCTCCTCTTCCCCCCCAGAAAATCTACACGCTCTGGAATCAATCAATCAATCAATCAATCTGATTTTTATTGACAAACCAAAGAAAAGATTACAATATATCTGGACCGTTAGCCTACATTGGCTAGTGATCGGTCTATATCGGAGTACATAAAAGCAGCTTAGCAGAGCATATTTAGCAATAAACACATTTATACACAATTATTTATACATATAACTATTCACATATACACATACATACTACATACATAAGCGCGTGTACATATATGCCACCACCACCATCACCATCATCATCATCATTAGTGTGTCATTAGTGTGATTAGTGTGATCGAGCCCACACTAATCTACAATTAGTGTGGGCTCGATCAGTTGGGTGAGAGTTAGAACAGCAGTGCCATGCTTTTTTTCGGGACAGGGCACGTATACAAGCCGGCAGGACGTGCGAAGGTTGAATGTTCGTTCGTAACACACAGGAACGCACTGAGAATCTCAAGGGCAGTTTGTTTACAGTGACCGACTTGGTCCGAGAGGCCGTGGCTGCGCTCGGCGTTCTGCCAGCGTTTCTCGGCGTACCGAGAATGCCCCTGGAAGCAAATCGTGACGCCCAGTGCGACACATCCATTCAGAGCAAGGAGCAAGCCGGCACGTTGCAAAGCGGCTGCGCATACACGGCGCCTGCCGCATCACATCGGCCGCATGACAACACAAGTCGCCTCCTTGTACTTCAAAAACAACTCTCAATGTCCTTTATGCGTAAGCCTAAGACAACCCGAGCATGGAAGCCATTATTATTATTATTATTATTATTATTATTATTATTATTATTATTATTATTATTATTATTATTATTATTATTATTATTATTATTATTATTATTATTATTATTCAGTAGTAGTTGTTGTAGTAGTAGTAGTAGCAGTAGTAGCAGTAGTAGTAGTTCTCGGTAAGGGTTGGTCCTCCACCGTCCCCTTCCTTAAGCATCCTACACCTAACGTGGTTTCAGTGGTTTCGCACTGCATCCGTCGAGCTCTACTGACCTTTACGGACCGAACGGACATCGCCACCTGTTTACAGACGCTTTCTTTTGCGTGTTTACTAATGCTTGTCTAGGTATTCATTTTTTAAATCTTATTTCCCTCTTTTCTTGCCTCCTTATATCCTCGTATATTCCTCTCTTCTGCTTCTTCCTTCCTCCCGACAAAGCAGAGAAAGAGAGAAGATAAAGGCCGGGAGGCTAATCAGATATTGGCATCCGGTTTGCTACCCACCACTGCGGGTGGGAAAATATGGGGCCAGAAGAGTAAGCGGACATTGTACCCCCTTATGGGTTGAAGTTGCGAGCTTGCTCTGTCACTCTTTTTCCTGTGTCCTCGTGTATCCGTGTATGTATATCAAATAAATACATAGAAAAAAATTGGACCATCTCCCCGAAGGAAACCCTGATAGGATGCGAAGCAGCAGCGTTGCGCACGGGTGTTGGCGTCACGGTTTGAACGGCGCTAACGAGGGTGTTGCGGAGAGCACTGGAAGATTCGTTTGAAGCAATAGCTGGCGTAGGTCTTGTAGGTGACACGTACCATACATGTTTCAACGCGTACGTTTTTGTGCATGTCAGGTTTATTGCAAGCAAACCGACAAGTCGGCGATGCAGTAACCGGTGGTCGCGGCATGTGTTGCGAGTGAACAGACGAGGTGGCAGCTGCAGGCAACGCGGCGAGCGCGTGGCAGGTGAGGGAGAGAGTGACGTGGTGGTAGTTATGGTAATGGATCTTGAAGAGAGGAAGACAGCGCGCACTTCGAGGGGAGCGTGACGTCAACGCGCAGCAGCAGGGTAACCTACTTGGCACCGCGCCAACATTTGCTGTGCGCGGTGCGTTCGTACGGAGGGACAGCGTTGCACAGGCTAGTTTTTTCCATTTTTTTTATTTACACGGACTAGTCAAAGATCTGCTTCGCATCTAATAAGGGTAAGAAGGATTACAAACTTTCTGCGCCACTTCTGGTATCGCTGTTGTTACTCTGGTTTCGCACAGCCTCCATAATATAACCCAGGTTTAACGAAGAGGTGATGTCATGTGATGATGCCATATATATGACGTCCCAATGACGTAGCAAACTTAGGCGCTGTGACGTCATGAATGGCGGCGTCATCATGTGATGATTATTCTTTTTAATTTTCGCGTTTTATGAGGCATCGGGTGCTTTCGCCTTAACAACGCAACACCGCCGCCGCATTTCCTAGCGTATAACGCAGTGAATGTTTTCGGTAAGATGAGCGTTCCGCTCGGTCAAGCTTACCGAGGTCGGCGTTGCGGAAGTTCATGTGCACCCAAGGGAAACTGGAAAACCTCGGGATGCGTGTTGATAGCAGAAGCGTTTGTGCAAGGTCAATCTGTATACGTAGGAGAGAAAGAAGAAACAGGAAGCAAAGGGAAGGCAGGGATATTAACTAGTCTGAAAGGACTGGTTTGCTACACTACACAGGGAAAAAAGAGTGGTGATGTGTTATAGTATATAAAGAGAGAGAGGAGAAAGCACGCACACAATTGGGAGAATCGCGATACTAGGAAGCATATGCGTTAGGGGGCATGACCCGGAGTTTCCTCGGTCCCATCTTGATGTCGGCACATGTTTGGAGGCTGTTTGTCGCACTTTTGACACTTTTTAGAGGCGAAGCTCTTAAAGCCGTGGGCCTGTGCCTCCTTGCTTGTTCTGGTTTGTGACCGCCTAGTTCGATGACTCACTCAGCAGGTGTGGACAGACAGACGGACGAAAGAATGGACGCACGGATGAAGAGACAGATGAACAGACAGACGGACGAACGGAAGCAAGAACGAACGGATGGACAGAAGCGCGGACGTACGGACGGATGCTTCGTCCCACTCGTAATCATTCACTCTGTGGATATTCTGTGATTTTTTTTCTGGTAGCCTGTATTCACTATAAATACTAAGCGTTCTGCGTGTTCTTGCGGCATTCCAGCGCGCATGCATACAAGAAAAATATGTTTCTTTACTGAGAAGCTCTGAATAAAGAAAACGGGAGCCTGATTTAATACAGTTACTAAAACGCTCATTAATAGAGTTTGTATAAATCTATGCGCTGTCACACATAGCTGCAATTTTAGATGAGTGATTCTGTAGCTGGATTCTTCTCTAATGAAGTCAATGCCCAATGGCATCAAGTGTGCTTGAAAGGCTATTCATAAAAGGGCTTCATCTTGTCCTCTGTGCCATGTCCTGGCTTTTCATTAAGTGGCGCAGTCCTGTACGCCCGATCTAATTCGGCTACCATATCCCTCACATACCTATATTCCCCTTTAAAGACCCTTTACTGGCGTAGGGTACCTGACCAAACACTTCTCTCCTTAGCGAGCGTACAGTCTGCCCTTTCACAACGAAAGCTGTTACGAGATATAAACTCGGGTCACGCGTGGCGCCGTAGATGTCCACCTCAGCACCGATGTCGGTAACCACTATCACGAAATTAAAAAAAGTAACCTATAGTACTAAGGACACAGTGGAGCTCTAACCCTGGTCCGCTGCGTTCCAGCCCAGTATTCTACCACTGAGTCATGCCATTGCTTGAGACTTGTTCGCAAACTTGCCTTATGCAGGCTTGATGTCGGGAAAGGAATTGCGTTAATATGAGTAATAAAGCGTTTTAGAACAGCAAAGGAACAACGAGGTATCACACAATGCGAATAGCGTAACGAGTGGGTCGTCCAATGCCCCAACCCATAATAAAAACTTGTTTTTGATCACCTATAAACTGCGGCGCATACCTACTTCAGGCATAATTCCTCATCGTCGTCAGTCTCTGCATGAATAATTGGCACGAAATTCTTTGCAAGTGTTTAGCGTATACAACGCTTCTCAGGAGAATGACGAAAAATAGCGAAGCGAATGCTGGTCTACTACCCAGAAATTATTATTATTAATGCTGTAGTGTGTACTTAGCAAGTGTACTTGCAGCAGTTACCCAATGAGTGTTTATATAGAAAAGGCTCTGAAACGCCGCTCTTCTAGCTCTCGCTGTGACTGTGCTGCGACTTCCGCGCAGGCCTGGCGTTTTTGTTTCCTTCTTTACTCGGTAGGGATGAACTAGATCATCCCTCTGTCATTGCTGCGACATGGCGAATTCCACCTATGTTAATATAGTCCCTGAAATTCATACGACAGAGTCTCAAGGGCAATTACACACACACACACACACACACACACACACACACACACACACACACACACACACACACACACACACACACACACACACACACACACACACACACACACACACACACACACACACACACACACACACACACACACACACACACACACACACACACACACACACACACACACACACACACACACACACACACACACACACACACACACACACCACACACACACACACACACACACACACACACACACACACACACACACACACACACACACACACACACACCACACCACACACACACACACACACACACACACACACACACAGGCACACGCACACGCACGCACGCACACACACACACGCACGCACGCACACACACGCACACGCACACGCATACACACACACACACACACACGCAGGCACACGCACACGCACACACACACGCACGCACGCACGCACACACACGCACACGCATACACACACACACACACACACACACGCACACACACACACACACACTACGAGGGATTAGCTGAGTGGCGCGGTGTCTGCTCTGCGTGTCGCTGGACCAAAATAGATTTTTACTCATCATCATTATTATCTATAGGAGGTTAATCACAACGAGTGAGTGCAGCACTTAAGAAGAGTAAGTCTTTCATTCCGTTTTGCCTATATTATTACCGCTTAGTTGCCCGTCAAACGCAGAACCATTGCATGGTTCTTCGATTGGTTTTAACGCGAAGTTAACAAGGACTAGGTCTCTGTACGTTTTCGTAATCTTTGGGCATTTCCATAGGGGTGGGTCAACCCTGCCACTAGGTCCACATAAAGTCTCACAGATGTGTAGTGGGTACTTCGCTTATCAGGAGAATGGAATTGTGGCTGCTGCCCCTCTTCCTGAAAGTTGCGGTGGGTGGTGCCTTGCATGTGCTGTACCGTGATGGACATATATACGGTGGGCGCATGGGTATCTTGCATGGGCTGTGCTTGACAACGGACAACGGACAAGCCTTTGAGGTGCTCCGCCCCTAAAAGGGTGGCCTGCATACCAGATTTGCATCTTTTTGATTGATTGTGACTTGTGTACTTATGCGCTGTAACGCGGAAGTTATTCAACTTGGATCCATCGCGATCTCTCCGGAAAGCCGCCGTGCTGCATAAGCGCGAGTGTCCCACAAATGCCGCAAGCGTGGTCGCCTTAAGCGTGTAGAGAAGCGCATGCAAACACGCATTAAAAATGGTTGAGCAACAGCAAAATGATTATAGGCTACGGTCAGACATCAATTCTATGAATCAATTGCTCCTCTGTAAAACAAAGAAAGGAACAGGAAAAAAATCAAGTAAACTACCAAGAGCGTCATCTGATTGTCTCTCGTCGAATATTCGCGCCCGTGCCTGTCATTGTTTTGAAATCACCTCCACAACACTCGGAAGCACCCGCACGAGATATTTTAGCGCACAAAGAAAGCGATGATGTGCAGTGAGCGTGACCTTGTTAAGCACGACAGCGTCTCAGCGTCCTTGGGGGAATAACGCAGACTTGAAGCCTCTGGTGCGGAGAAGCTGGCAGGGAAGGGGCGTCACAAGTGACGCGCAGGCGAGATGGCGTGGCTATAATGCGTTTCGAAACATGGAATCCGAGAGAATATGTGATTGCGCGCGCAGCATCCAGCGTGTCACCTGCAAACAGATGCGGGGAACGCCTGTTTCTTTTTCTTTTTTCATCATGTCATGTATGTAATCGCACCGTGACACCTCGTTCGACATGGCGGACAATGAAAGCAAGTCCTACGCCTCTACCTGTGGTTTACCATTGTGAAGGGGTTCCGTACCAGAGTTATTTTCCTATGGGGGCTTCTCAAGTGCGTCATTTGTCATCTCAAGGCACGACGAAAATCCGTGTCGCAACCTGCTATACATCGTCGACAGATTTAATCACGCATGCGCTATCGATATTCGTCAGTGTGAGTGCGTGCGTGCGGGTGTGTGTGTTTATGTGTCCTCTGGTCCTCTGCGTTAACTTTATTTGCGTCATGTATAAGCATTAACAATATTTGAATGTTGTAAATTAATTTTGGAATACCGGAAAAATCAAGCTTCACGCCAAAAAGCGACGAAGGCCCTCCTGAAGTTTCTGCGACCGACCCACCTCGTCGAACGTTTGTGACGCTTTAGTGTGTTTGTGTGTTTTCGATTGCGTCCCGCTCTTTTTCTCTCATTCCCTTTTCCTTACTTTTCTGTCTCCCATTTCCCTTTCCCCAGTGCAGGATAGCAAAGCAGACACTTGATTTCTGGTTAACCTCCCTGCCTTTTTTCATACCATATCTCTCTCCATATGTATGTATATTTGAATGTTTGAATAAAATGTTGGAGAAAAGCTAGCGATGAAGATTGTGAACAATTTGGATGAATAAATGGAACAAGAATTTTAACTAATGTCCTTCGAAACACGCTCTATAGCATGTAATGCGCCATTCCCACGTCAGAGCGACTCAGTAAGCGATTTATCCACATCAAATCAAAATGCTTTCACACGGCGGGCAGTTCACGTCACACACCGTGTTTCATGCGAATGAAAGTAAATTGAGATGATATTACTATATTGAACCAGAATTCTAGTTCACTTTACTATTACATTACGGAAACGTATGAATTGTGAGTACTATATACGGGACTTTCTTGTGCCAAGCTGTAATACGTTTGTGAAGAGGTTCGGATAAAAATAAAGTTGTGGTAAAAACAGAATATGGGTGCTGCTTGAGTTATGCCCTGAAAAACTCTTTTCCATAAAGCTTACGTTTAGGTACATCATCGATGTGATAAATGACATACGCGACATACAAGTTATCCGCATAACTCAAATCGAGATGTTTTATACAGAGACTTACACAATCAAGAAGAAGAAATGAACATGGGTCGAGCACGTATATGGCGGCTAAGGCAGAATCACCGCAAGTCAATAATAATAATAATAATAATAATAATAATAATAATAATAATAATAATAATAATAATAATAATAATAATAATAATAATAATAATAATAATAATAATAATAATAATAATAATAATAATAATAATAATAATAATAATAACCACGATATGATTATGAGGAACGCCGTAGTGGGGGCTTCGGAAATTTCGACCTCCTTGAGTTTCGTTAGCGTGCACCTAAATCTAAGTACAACGTGGCAGTGGCAGTAGGAAGTACAAGACTGGGTTGATTGGCGGAACCTGAGAGGGGCCTTTGCCTTGCAGTGGGCCTTGCGATTATGATGATGATGATGATGATGATGATGACGACGACGACGACGACGATGATGATGATGCAGTGACTAGACTTCATCCTAATAAATGTAAACTGCTGTCGTTTCCGTCTTGAAGTTGGCCGGGCTGCGCGGAAAAAACCTAAATCGCACCACCCGAATTTCGTTTGCATTTTTATCTTCCTTCTTTTTTCTCGTGGAATGTGTTGTCGACGCGCGTGATCACACAATGCTCAATTACGCATCGGTGCAGAAAAAAATTTGTCCTGGTGGTTGCCGATAAGCTTGTTACGCGGACAAAGCTGCAGTGACACTACTGCTGAGTTGGTCGCCCGAACTTGCTTTAGCTTGCCTTTTGTTGAGTGATGTTCCTACAAGTATGTAAAAAAATAATTAAAGCGTCGCAGGGCGCCTTTGACACCGTTCAGTGTGCCCTATTTCTTCAGAATTGGCGGTGACTTGTAGACTTTGCACTTACTTCGTTGGGAAATATCCAAGCATCGATACCCGTCTAAATGTGAGCCGTTCATGTACAGACGATTCAATCACACCTTTGCAAGAACTATGTTCGGTCGATATTTTTGCATGGCGTTATTCACGCAGTTACTTTCTTTTCACCTTTGTGCTGCAGTGTTATTATCACTGTAGGTTGTCGAAGACACCTGTGAACGGAAAGTGTACCTATAGACAGAGTGCGGGGCTGACTAAGTAGGGGGAACGAACGTGACACACACACACACACACGCACACACACACACACACACACACACGCACACGCATACGCACACGCACACACACACACACACGCACACGCACACACGCACACGCACACACACACACACACACGCGCGCGCGCGCACACACACACGCGCACACACACACACGCACACACACACACACACACACACGCACGCACGCACGCACGCACAAAGTGGACCATTCCTCGGCTCAATATCAATCTCTAACGTTTAGGCAAGCGCTGGCTGGTTTAAGCATCTGAAAGCGAGCGGGTGTAACGTAAGACGCTGGAATGGAAATAGCCGAGAGGAGTAGTAGGTGTTCAGACTTCCTCCCACTCTCTCCAACCCCAACATCACGTAACAAGCACGCACACAAACACACGCGCGAACATAAGTAATAGTGGTTAAGACCCCCTTCTTCCCTCTATCCACCCGCCGGAGAAGAAAGTTCTGCGTATGCCCTTGGTGGAAACTTTTCGGTTCACTGTCCGGAATTTCCTCAACGTGCGAGTCCTTTAATATTATTCTGCAATCCGCCGTCATCAAAATCCAGTAGAGGCTTACAATAACCCGAGTCGAGACCTCTTGCTTTCGTGTTTGCGAGTTGAGCCATATATGTTTCCACACAGCCTCAGTGGCGGATAATAGCACCACTGGAGAGCGCCTATCTCGCATCGTGCAGAAACAGCGGGCTTGGAGAAGCTCCAGCGAAAATTGTTGGATGTATTCGACCTGTAAATCAAGATTACCCCATCTGTAGCGTTCATGTACCAACTTAAACAGCCTTTAGGTGTGTGTATAGTCAGAATAACGATTTCTAGCCGTGCAACAATTAGTGTCGTGACGCAAACATCCGAAGCCTTTTCAGTGAGTGGTTTGCTTTCCGTAATGGCGGTGAAACGGAGGTCCCGTACGCTATTGTTGGAGGTGGCATGCCACTTAATATTGCGCAGTTTCACTTCGAAAGCTTTCGTGCAGTTTCTTCATAAATCCTACGAGTCGCTTTTATCTCTCTTCGTGCGGTAACGCAAGAGGCTGTTGCCTTCTTTTAAATTGTGGTGTAATCTATAGAGGGATGAGGACGCCATCATGACTGTGGCAGGGATGCTATACGAATGCCTATGAGATTGCAGTAATACGTGGTAATTTTTAACAGCTTGGTAATTTCTCTCTTACGCCATTAACCTTTACGCGTTACCACTATGCACAAATACAGATATGACTTTTTCAGACACGGTGCCATCTATCTGCTTATTTATTAACATGACGAAATATGGAAAAAAATAGAAGTTTGAGAGGCACGTACTGTTTGGAGACCGGCTCACCGATATTTAGCACGTTCACGGCACGCAGCGCCAAAGAGCTCGTTTTGGAGGAATTTCGGCGTCGGCAGTAGTGCCGGCGTCATTGTTTGTAAGTGAAAAATCGTCAACTTGTCTCTCACGAAAAATAGCGAAAGGTGAAAATAAATAATGAATATGTTCGAATTTGAGTGATAATCACACCAAAGCCGTCTGCGTAACAAGCAGGCGTTCTACCACAGATTCACAGTATTTTTTAAAACTGATTAAAAATAAACTATCTGAATGTCATTTAGTGGAAGGACGCTCCTCAACCCATCCTATATTGCGTGGCAGAAGCGTATACATTCGCACGAGGATGTTTTAAAGGCTCACACATGAGAAAGCTTTAGGAAGTATTTAATCATCACCAGCAGCAGCAAAACCATCAAGAAAGTGAACAACTGCATAGTTTCGCTTGTTGGTTGACGGACGAGCAGTGAGCCCTTCGCTGATTCGCAAAACGAATTACGCCGTAGTCGGCACTTAACAACTGTACTTGCTGTTGGCATTCGATGACACTTTGAAACGGCTGATGTCACCCGCAAAGTGGTTCATTTCCTTAAGGTACCATTAATTCATGCACCGAGAGCTGAAGCCAGGCTAGCCATCAAGAAGCCGATGCACATGGAGCCGGGTTATACGCTATCACGTTCTATTTCCTCGAAGGTGAAGCTCAAGCATACTCCAAGATTGATTGATTGATTAATATGTGGGGTTTAACGTCCCAAAACCACCATATGTACTCCAAGATTTACCATATGTCTTGGCTTAGCCAGAATTTTTTTAATACAAAGAGAAACACTAATGTAGAAGAGGATAAGAAAGGCTACTTTACTTAGGCTCGTTACTATTTAGCGCCTACCTCATCTCCAGTAAAAATGGGAACCGATGGTCTATTGGCCCGTTTGTATAGCATGACCGCTCAAAGGGGCTCTGCAACACTTTTTGAGAATGGTCACAAAACGCTGCTTATCGGCAGTAGAGGCTCCCGACAAGACGCGAGCCAAATATTATAGCACAGCACGTGGCCTGTAATTCACAATAAATTATCAAAGCCAGCAAAAAATTGCCTTCTCTCCTCTCGACTAATCACGTTATATGCTCGATAATCACACGTCAACGACCCATCTATCAGCCATTGGCTGGTTTGAACATGGCGCGCTCGCTCGTTACAGAGACCGCGGCGGGAGGTCGCCACTTGTTCACGCGTGTGCGCGTGATAACACTGAAAAAGCCACGCATTCGAAGAAAAAAAAAGAAGAAAAAGCGCTCAAGGTCGCGAATTGCGTGTGACGTTTTTCTGTGGCCCTGCTATCCTTCGCTGCTTAGCTTCCAGCGCTTTCGTCGAGATGAGAGAAGAGAAAATGCAATTGCAGCATGCGACAAACCTTTGTAACTCCACTCGCACTGGACAGATTCTTAATTTTTTTGCGGCGTTGAATTCGTGAGGCAATACGCTCTTCCAGTGAATTCATTCCATGGTCACTTGAAGAAGTGTTTCGGGACCCTTTTAAGCGAATAGGAGCCGCTGCGGTGGTCACGGTCCTGACGCTCATTCAATCCCGGCTGTGGATGACGCAATCTGACGAAGACGAAATGCTACGAAATGCTATTGAGACCTGCACAATTATATTTAGGCTTACGTAAACCCTTTCTTGTCGAAGTTATCCGGAGTCCTCCACTACGGCGCCTCTCAATGGCTGAGTTGCTTTGGCAGGGGAAACTCCATGAGACCGTCTTTCCTCTACCTTTCTCTTCTTCTGCCTGTCTGTCTAACGGACACCCATTTAAGTTCTTGTTCTTAATGGGACATCTCGTTTATTACTGTGTGAAAACCGAGGACTTTATTGAAGGGAACACACCATCATATATAATCTCTACCACGCAGCGCGCTTTGCCGCCAGACAAGGAACTAACCCATAAACATGTGGTGGTTTTCACGCCATAGCGGATACGCGACAGATTGTGTCTGGTCCCCTGCCCACCGTCGTTCATAGCGTTCCGTTCGGACTTGTAAGACATCTTTTTTTTTTTAATATAGAGAGGCGATCGTTAAACGTATACCGGGAGTACACGTCTCGCTTCTTTACGTTCCGCCGTCCACGGTGTAGAACACGTTCGAAGAAGGTGTCAAAGAAAAAATACAAAGACGTAGAACGAACGAAGCAGGGAACGAGAGACGGGCAGTTCTACGAATAGTGCCCTTCGCGAGCGCATATCACTTCCTCGTGCGCCGGTTGCTTCACGAGATGGGCACTCAGGCGAGGAGTCACGACTCGAGCTACTTTATTTTCCGCATTTCTCTCTCTCTCTCTTTTTTTTGCTTGCGCTAGCCTCTTTTGTTTCAGTCGCGGTCACCGGTGCTACACCCATCATGGTCCGGATGCAGCCGAGCGTCTCCCTGCAGTGTGTTCGGCTTGGGGGCCGACTCGTCATATTTTATCTTCTTGCCTCTCCGGACGAGAAAAAGAGCGTCGCGTTAGCTTCCCGGTCTCCTTGGCGACGTCCTTGCCCGACGAGATGTTGCCGTAGAGAGGCGAAATGAGGAGCGCGCGTGCTGTGTCGCGCAGTCGTCTTCGAGTACAATGTCAGATACATTATTCTGATTGGCACAATCAATCATTGCTAATTAGCGATTGCTCGCCCACAACAGAGCCAGACTTCTCCCCCCTCCCCCATGCTTTCTTACTGTCCTTCATTTATCTGCACTGTAACAATAAAATAATTAAGGGAAGGGGTAATAAGGTTCCCTATTAAAGCTGTCTAACAACCATTTTGCAAGAAAGGAAGATTGTCGCCCAACGTTATAGTAAAAAAATAAACAAAAATGGCAAAATCATTGGTGCTAAACTTGTTTCTCTGACAGTACGACTAGAGTGAGGAGGGGAAGGGGGCAGTTCGGTGCTGCAAAAAGCGAAACATTTCTTGACGCCTGTTTGCCTATATAAGGGACCACTTTCAAGGAGCTTTTTAAGACAACACCCGATCTTTACTGCCCATGTGAGATGAAGGCAAGAGGAAGAAAGCTAGTGGGCGGATAGTCATACACATCTTCAGTGGTGAGAGGGAAAAACAGAGAACACAGGCGTAAATGCTAGATAACAAGGCAATCTTAACCCTCATACTTAACAATCGATTGACGGACCGCCACGACTGATCCATAAAAAGAGGGGATGTCCTCGATATTACTCCCAGCTGAGGGTGACGAAACTAGCGAAAAAGCGTAATCGCGGTCTTTTTGGTCTCGTGTCGTATATCAAGTCTGCAGCTTGAAGAGTGCATGCGCCGTATACGTTCCGGCGTTGAGGATTTCCCCTTTCGTGTTCCCAGAACATCTCGTGCGCTCAATCTGGTACGCGCAATGTGCACGTTACTGCTATCGTGACGAACTGTTCCTTCTGAACGCCCCATTGCGCTATAGAAGCTCCGCATCGCTAAGCGGTTGAGTTTCATTTAGTGACCCGTGCACGCCATGCTTTGTGGTGCAATCGTAAAACGTTTGGACCGACAGGTAATGGTTTCGTATAAGTGATTGCAGGTCTTGATTGTAATGGAGGGCGGAATATCGTTACGCACGGTTGAAGAAACACTAGTCACACGGAAGTCGCGCATGATAATGGTATGAATGTCTAGCACAATGATCGTCACTTTTAGACTAAAGACGGTTGTACAACCATGCAGAATGTGCCTATCTGAACTCCAATGCTTACGTAACAATACTCGGAATAGGTGGTTCTCTCAACTCTGTATAAATGGATGGATGGAAAAGTTTTGTTACAGTACATCGGGATGCTTTCAGGCTACCACGTCGGAACAAAAGGCACACACCATTCTACTGCATCGCAGCCTTGCTGGACTGCCCATAACTATTCTTCGAATCCGGAGCAGGAAACAGCAGCCTCCCATTAAGACGACGCGATGACTTCAAGAAAACCTCATTTGGGACATACTCTCTAGTTAAAGGTAGCAGCGCATTGATCATGTTGTACATTTAAATAGCAGTTATCAGTGGTTTCAATGCAGCTAGAACATTTATATCAAACATATCGCTCACAAGAGATATGTATATCAAGCACTTTCCATCTATGAGATCACGGAATCACAACATTACCCTCCCCCTTCCCCCCTGGATCACGCGTATGATTTATATATAAGAAGGTGGTACACCAACGCTAGTGTGGTGTATATCAGTATCCTTCGCTACAAGCTCAATCAGGCTCTTAGTAATGCAGACTATGAGTAGACAGGATGATAGGCTGCAATAAAGGTGTAGCTATTCCAGACTAAGTGAAAAAACATGTAAATGTCTTGCCCTTAGAGCTCACTTCTACAAAGACTCATGATTATTTTCATCAACCAGACTCACTCGCACCAAGACTCACAACCTGATCTAAGTGTTTCGGTGAATCTGAGTGAATCCACTCATGACTGAGTTTGCCCACTCAAGGATGCAGGTCATGAAATTACTCGTTAGTAAAGAAAAAAAATGTCACGAAGGCGGGTGTAAGAGTAAGGCCGGGCCGGGCCACTTGCAGAGGGTTCACAGGCCGAGTGTTTGGGTGTCCTGGACTAATCCAAATGAACTGAAGTAATACTGGTCACAGATCGATGACCATAAAGGCTTTGTGAGACGTTTTGACAGAAAAAACATTCCGTTTGTCTTGTTATGAATACAAGGTCTGATTGACAGCGCGTCCCGGTTCCCGACCACCTTGGCCGTACCCCTGACACGACCACGAGAATTCTCGAAGGCGCATCCGAGGTCGGCAACCACGACCTTGTGTTCAAGAGCGGAAAGCAGCCATTCATCCATTGCGACGTGCGACAGCTCGACATGATGGCCTTTCCTCCCTTCGTACAAAGAAACGCACGCGGTGCAATCGAAGAAGGAGCCATTTCAAGCCAATACCGCATGTGACGCAACGCAAGGGGCGCGGTGTTAGTCAAGCGCGCGCCTTGAAGTGCGATCATCGGACGCGCCGACGCGGGGAAATTGAATCAGACGCGAGCCAAACGACCACTTCCCGCTGTGGCATGCCGCTGTTGCTGCCCTCTGCATGTGTATATGCTACATGGAGCACAGGTTACGCGTGCCCCTTCTTAGGCACAAGCTCATCTAATGCGCCGCAAGCCCATCAACATAACCGACAATTGCAATGTCGGCTGGTTGATGAATCGTTTGAACCGCCTTATTGTTGCAGCAAGCACAGGACCATGTTAACTGGCAAAACATGGGAGAGGCCTTTGTCCTGCAGTGGAAGTAGCCAGGCTGATGATGATGATGATGATGATGATGATGATTGTAGCGCGAAGTGGTACGCGGATACGAACTAAATGTCGGGGTTTCACGTCCCAAAACCACGATGTGTATATGAGAGACGCTGTAGTAGAGAGCTGCTGAAATTTCTCCCATTTGAGGTTTCTTTACGTGAACCTAAGTACACGAACCTCAACTACTTTCACCGACCTCCTTCGAAAATGCGGTTCCCGCGGCCGGGATTCGATCCCGAAACCTGCGGGTTAGCGGTCGAACACATTATCCCCTAGGCGCCCATGGCAGGTGACACGTATTCGAGAATACGCTGTGTGGGGTCCCAGCACTTGAGCGTCGTTTCGTGCTAGCCACAGAAGTCGCAGACGTTATCCACTAACACGACTACGTTATACTAACATGAACGCGGAAATGCACCAAGTCTGCCGATATCCGAGTGAGGACAAAAAAATTCTATTAAAAAGCAGTGATTAGCCAGAGTATATGCAAATGAAGAAGTAAGTGTTAAAAAATGCGATTACTGCGACGCTGCTGCAGGTGATGGAAGCTGGAAGGCCGAATCCGACAATCGCTGTAAAAAAATTAACGAAAATGCCCACGAGAACACACACGCACGCACACACACACGCACACACTTTGGAGAAAAAAAACCTATAGGTGTGAGATATGCACGCCAGATGACCCCGGTTTAACGCTGTTTCGATGGGAAAGCCAATACGTGACAAAGTCAATAAGTGATCTCGGTCAAGCTCTTGTACGTTCTCCCGACACTGCCGTCCATCGCCTTTGTACACCGGGTACTCAATGAAGATGGCTACTTTACGCTCTACAGCTGAATAAAGGCCAATTCTATTCTGCAACAAACGCTATACCATAATCCAACAAAATAAACTCGCTCGCAGGCATTCTCATTCGGCCTTGATTGATATGTGGGGTTTAACGTCCCAAAACCACCATATGATTATGAGAGAGGCCGTAGTGGAGGACTCCGGAAATTTCGACCACCTGGGGTTCTTTAACGTGCACCCAAATCTGAGCACACGGGCCTACAACATTTCCGCCTCCATCGGAAATGCAGCCGCCGCAGCCGGGATTCAAACCCGCGACCTGCGGGTCAGTAGCCGAGTACCTTAGCCACTAGACCACCGCGGTGGGGCACTCTCATTCGGCCTTGGTGAAAGCCCAGTGCACCAAGAAAGGTGCATAATGCTTCACTGCAGTGTGTCATTTTCTGTTGCATTATATAACACATAATCTAAACAGGGAAGACGCTCAGGGGAATAGTGGGGGTTAAAGAGATGAACAGAATTGTGCGACGATTACGATATTGCTTAATGCAAATTCTGAGCGCAGTTGTTTAGTAATTTTGATTTTGCGGTATAGATTCGGTGCTGCGCACATCTGGATTCTGGCGTCGGTGGCGTTGGGCGTTTGCTCGAGCAGCTCGTTTAACAGCAGCGGTAGACGACGCTCCTTCACCGGCTGCGTCAATTCATTTTACCGAAAGCCATGACTAGCATTCATTCTGTATAAACGTAAACGGCTTACATTAAAAGAGAACGCCGTGAGTAGCGTGACTTGGGCGGACGATTCCGCGCAGGCCATTTCCCACCAATAGCCGCAGACTAAGCGTAGTGCGATTGCCTCGCTAACAGGGAGGCTACCGAGGTCAGCGCGTGGGCGCGTTCCACAGCAGCCGACGCACGACGGAACACACTAGTGCGGCACCGTAGAGACCCTTCATGTGCACGCCGCTTCCGGAGCCGGGGCGCACATGAAGGCTCCCTATATGGCACAGTGGTGACCACCGCGAAACCTGTAGTCTCGTCAGTGTCGTTCTCCCCTCTTCGCTCTCCGCTTACTATCGCCGTCTTTCATCCTCCGCTGCACTCTCCGTCAGCTCTCTTACGTCCTCGTTCGCTCTACCAGTTACGCTGACGCCGCTTAGCGCAACAACGCCTACCTGACAGCTGCGCTGTAAATATTTTTCAATGGGAAGGAAGGAAAAGGAAGGAAAATATGAGGAAAATAACGGCAGGGAGGTTAACCAGCCTGTAGGCAGCCGGTTTGCTACCCTGCGCATGGGAGGGGATGGGAGTGATGAAAGATAGAGAGCAGAGAGGGAAGAGAGATAAACACAGCACACGTGGCAGCACACGCGCGCACACTCAGTCATAGTCCAGTCTTGTCTTTCGCGGTGCGTCACATTGCTGTTACAGCCGCTTGTTCAAGTCCGTGTCGCGTAGGAATTTCAACAGAGCTTTTGTCGCCTTCTGTTGCAATGTCTTCTCTCGGGCACTTGACAGAATAGTGTCCACAGACATTTGGCTGTTGTGGATGCGCGCGAGAACGGACGCCAGTGAGTGTCTCTGGATGTCATACAACGGACAGTCGCACAGGATGTGGTGTAGCGTCTCTTCGCAACGACAGGCATCGCAGAGAGCGTTGTCGGCCGTTCCTATGACAAAGGAATAAGATTTTGTAGATGCCACTCCTAGCAATAAATGATGAAGAAGGGTGGCTTGTCTTCGGACGAGCCCAGTGGGAATGCGGATAGCCATCACAGAGGACAGGTGGTGTTGACGATTCGTCTCGTTGCTTGGTGGGCACCATAGTGAAAACAGTGTACTCAGATTTGGGTGCACGTTAAAGAACCCCAGGTGGTCTAAATTTCCGGAGCCCTCCACTACGGCGTCTCTCATAATCATATGGTGGTTTTGGGACGTTAAACCCCACAAATCAATCAAAACCATAGTGAAAACATGATTTCATGCGCAAGTCGTCGGAGATTACTGACTGCATCGGTCCGCGAAAGTGGTACGGCTTCTTCTGGTGTTCCTTCAAGAGCTGCCCGGGAGGCAGTATCGGCCTGTTCGTTCCCTATGACGCCGCAGTGACTTGGCAGCCACTGAAACGTTACATGATGCCCTTTCTCGTGTGAAGTATGGAGAAGTCATCGAATTTCGAAATCAAGCTGTTCGTACGGCCCGCGACGCATTGCTGAGAGCACAGATTGTAGGGCAGCCCTCGAGTCGCTGAAAATCGACCATTGTTGCGGTGGTTCCCGATTTACCACACCAAGTGCAGCGCGCAAAGCAGCTAGTTCCGCTGCTGGAGATGCCGTGGAGGGGTCAGTCCTAAAGCTGATGGTAACACCTCTTGCTGGGACAACTATTGCACCTGACGAACACTGGTGGTTCGTCGAGCCATTGATATATATATGTACACTGTCTGATTATTTCTCGTGCAAAAGAAGAAGAGACAGTTGTTTCAGCACGGGCGATGAAAGCTCACATTTCCTCCGGATCCCTGGTACACTAAGATGCACTGTGGGCCGAATAAGACACCATGGTGGTATCGATGGTTTATATGCAGGAGTGAATCCCGAGGGAAGTTTCTCGTTGTACTTCACAATCATTTTAGCGAACGATGTTTGGCGCCTCTCTGAAGGCAACAGTGCAAGGTGATGACAGGGAGCACGTGCGAAGTGTCTGATGTGCGTTCTCAGGACTTCTACAACAATGTGAGTTTGTATCGGACTGTCGCCAGCAATTGCTATTGTTGCCTCTGTTGACGTACATCTGGGCAGACCAAGGCACACTCTCAGTGAATGGGAGGTGTCGGTAAAGTGAACGTTTTGACAAGTCCTGCACCTTCGTTTCTCGGTGTTGTGTGTGTTTTTTTTCATGATTTTCGAACTGTTGAATACGTAACATCTCCACCAACTGGTCATGTTAGTTTCGACAAGTGATCATGTCGGTTTCAAGCTATCAAAAAATCCTTGAACAGGTGTGTAGCTAGAGTGAACGTTTGGACAAGCAGACTTGTCTTTGTCAAGGACATCCTTGAGAAAAACAAGCATATACGCTTGTCGAAACGTTCGCTGTAGCGACACACCTGTTCAAGAATTTTACATCTTTTGAAGCTTCCATCTGTTCGTGAACATATGCCTTATTGGAGCTTCAGGGCAAGAACTCACAATAGCGATAACTTGAAGACAGCAATTCATAATATGATATATATGAATTGTTTGATATGTAAAGTTCTGTTTATGTTGAACAGCTTCATGGCAGTTGATTCTCGCGTTCACTTTTTTATGCATAGTGTTCATCTCTTGTGTTGAATTATCGTAGGTGCATGTTTTATCACTTATAATGTTGTGTGTTTGTTACTTCGAAGCATATTTATTTATTTATTTTCTATTGCTTGTCGATAGTGGTTTACTACTTAAGTTATCGATAGTTGTAAGCTTTATTATTGGTATTGTTTTTTAATGATATTCCCACTCCTGCTTGGGCCCGAGTAGGGCCAGCAGTATTCGTAAATAAATAAATAAAAAATAATACCTGCAGTTTATTCTACAGTGACTTGCCCATCGTCCCGCCTTTTCATCGATGTAGGATCTGCTTTTCTGCTTTTTTATAATTGAAGAGTGGTTTTCTATATTTGGGACTGTACGTTTTAATCTGCACATCTCATCAATGACGTCGGTAATTTATGTCATACGCGGGTAAGCTGCCATTGCGACACACGTATGCTACGGAAACAAAAAAAAAACAAAAAGCACACTTACTCAATTTCTTTTTCACAGCCGCGCGCTTAGTGAGAAACATCCGACGGATTCTTTCAATGTGACGACGCTTTTGTTCTTCCTTTCTCCCCCTCTGTTTTATATGTCAGAGAATAGGTGTTCTCAATTTTCGTTCTGCCTAACTCTGGCCGAGTTTGAAGGCATATAGCATTACATTCTTTGTATATCTCAGCTGCTATGCAATACCAACGTCTGCGATCTCCTTACCTCCAGACGCGGTTGCTAATGCGCAGAAGGGTACAGCTTCCAGGCGAGTTCGGCCTGCTAATGACAGGGTCTAGACACACGTTAGAACCGGAGCCCTATGGATGCTCAGTGTAATGATAAAGAAACAAAACACGATGCTGTGGGAACACTGGTAGCGCAATTTTCGGAGGTATAAAATACACCACAAACACACCAAATTTGATTAAAATTATGTAACCATTGTTATAATCCGGTATACCCGGATATATGTTTCTTTTAATGCCGTGTTTGTGCGGGAGTTTCGAGAAAATATAACTGTCGCAGTTAGAGAACAGCACAAAAGAGAAAATTCGCAAGTGATTTGGGGTAGGTTGGACAATAGTTCAGACAACTTTTATGTATGTGTAGACACTTCATTTGTGTAAAATTTTGTTTGTACACTTTTGTGTTGAGTGGAGCAAACCTATAGCAATGAAGTTGTACATAGATTGAAGACGAGCAGGTGACCCTGAACCAGGACGAATTTTCCGGCAAGTAAGAGGCTTCTTTTTCTGAGAAATCCGTACGGATTTACTTGTGGCTTCGTGCATGCTACAAACGCGCGGTTGTCTTTTTTTCCTTGTCATGCCCAGGAAATAAAACACTGCACTTTGTGGGATGAGCGTAACTGCGATGAAAGAAAAAAAATTAATAAAATAAGACCACTGGTTTTCGCAAGAAAGTTACCAACCATTTTTATTTATTTTTTGTCTTGTGCATGCGACCTGGGTGCGGCTTGCAAATTCTCGGTCACCAGCCACTTTACAGTTCTATGCCATTTTATTTACCTTGTTTTTTTCTTTCTAATGAGCTGCACCCAACTCTTCCTTTAGGGCAGCTTATAGGAGGTATTCTTTTCGTGAGCATATTTGTCGTTAATTTTGCTGATATTACAACACTGTATACTGGAAGTTTCTAATAAATATTGCATCTCTCTTTGCTGCCCGCGCTGTACGGGACGCCTATTCGTGTCTATGGATCTATTGCAAAACATTAAAAAAAAAAAGCTTCATCACTGCCTTTAATAACCCTGAGACGCAATTACGCGCCAAAAATGCGCATTTACATAATTAACAATATCGGTAACATTGTGGCAGCCTGAACATTTTTAATTACGTGTTATTAGGAGATGTTAGTGCTTGTATACAGCCCCGGATACATATT
The DNA here is from genome assembly GCA_013436015.1 of Rhipicephalus annulatus. NCBI lineage: Eukaryota > Metazoa > Arthropoda > Arachnida > Ixodida > Ixodidae > Rhipicephalus > Rhipicephalus annulatus. The sequence continues at coordinate 30,369 of WOVY01011964.1, forward strand.
ATTTGCCCAGATAATAAAATTCATGAAAGTCGCAGCAATCGGAAAAGTTACTTAAAATAGCTTCTATGGAGAGTTGTTATAATTCCGTTTCGCCATAGAAACGAACACATATTTGCGAAGTCCCTTCACATAATATGCACAAAAAATGACACGGAATACGGTCGAGTCAATTAACGTTCTTGTAAATATAAAATGCGCTCAATAGAGACTATGCAGCACGTCGTGAGTAGTGTGAGTTTAGCTCCTGCGGTACAGAGCAGCGTCACCTTATGGGTCGCGTAATTCGGTTCAGCCTTAACAGCTGGCGAGCGTGCTGTCGACGTAACTGCGATAACTACATAACCACGACCGCAAAAAACCCTTGCCACGTTAGTATTGACTCACGCGTGACGTCATAACCACGCGCATGCGTATAGACGACGTCACTTACATCATTCGTGACAGGCACGATTCCGGTATCGTGACAGCTTGCGCGTCAGAGCGCGGATTGCCCACTCCGTGAGCCACTTTATATATATTCTTTCCTCTTTCATTCACTTCTTCGACAACTCCTCGATAAGCGCCAGCGGCGGTTTCGATATACCTCTATCGACTATAGTTGTCAAAGCGGCGCTTCGGAGGCCGTCACATCTACGGTTCGGCGTCCTCCAGATTAGTGTGCTTCTTCGTCGAGGTGAGCGCCCGAAGCAGCAATACTTGAGCAATACCCTCCACTGATCACCGTTTCGCACAAGGGAAGTTCGCTCGTGTTAAGCATGTGCCTCCTCTCCCCGCGCCTTATAAAGCAGCCCCGTCACGTGCAGTAGAGAAAAGAAGCGTCCGTGCTTGCAATCGCACTGCCGACACGGCCTCCCGTTTCGACAGCGAAACTCTTTCGTTCGCGCGCTTGCCTGTTCGCGCGAAGGTCGGAGGCGGGAGAAACGGGGGAAAGGGGAACACAGCTTACGCGCGCGCACTTAGCGCGGGAATTGTATCTGCGTATCTTCGCGATTGCTGGCTCACTCTGTCGTCCGCCCGTTCAGCACCTTACCGTATGACTCCAGTAGCCACGGAAGAAAAAGACAAAGCACCTCACAGGCGTACGCACACAGACCGGGTGTTTCATTTTGCATTCTCCGCAGCGCCCCGGCAGTGAAACGTTGAAAACCCAAGAGAAAAGTGGGACAGGAGTCTAGGACCACCGCGCACCTCTCAGAGGAACAACTGTTGCGGTGCGTAGCCGCGGCTGTACAGTGGCGCGTGGCCGTAGTCCAGTGTTTCGGCAGCGTGGAACTTCGTCGTCATGGCCGTGCGCTACTTCCATGCGGCCGATTACTGCGTGCTCGTGGCCGTGCTGGGCCTCTCTTCATTCATCGGGGTCTATTTCGCGTGGAAGGGCCGCCGCAGCACCAACAACACGGAATTTCTCGTGGGAAATAAGCAGTTGCAGGTAAGCGACGATTGTCTCGTACGAGCTCTTCTAGAAAAGGTTGGGACTGTTTTTTTTTTTTTGAAAGAAGTATATGTGTAGTCTTCGGGATATTAGCTGACAGATAAAATACTTTGTGAGAATAACAACAGCGAAAACGACTACACAAAATAGTATACTCAGGGAGAGAGTTCTCGTAAGGCAGTGATATATATATATATATATATATATATATATATATATATAATATATATATATATATATATATATATATATATATATATATGATATTTCATTCACGCACTAGCACTTGAACAACACATGATATTTTCCGGAACAACATTCTGGTGTATATGAAGCGGATGATTAGAAATATTCAATATTTATTAGCTTCGTGAAATGTTTTCCTAAGGAGATAGTGCTGACTTGCACGCTCTCTAATAGACAAGGCATGCAATGAAAAATTTTTGAAGGTTTTAACTTTATATATAAACACTCGCGTTCCACCACTTCGTTCGACGTCACAGATAAAAAAAAGCAAGAGCATGGGCCATGCATTAGGAGCAACTTTCGTCATCCATCTCTCAGTTACTCCCTTACAACACGGGACTATCTATTTTTTTACTGCGATATTGACTTGCTCTTGATGCAGAGTACATCATGTGTGTGTGGTAGATGTGTACAAAGGCCGCACTAAACACGTGCTTTCTGAAATTCGCGCACGACACTCACGCTCCTGCAGTTACCCGTTCATGGGTCGAGATCACCTTTTGTTAGAATAAACGTGAAGCTCCTCCTTTCTGTCGTTCATCCACTTTTTTCTAGTCTGCGAATTGGTTTATACAAAAAAATACATAAGGCAAGATACTGACTAAGACGACCAAAAGCCCTTGGCTCCACCGGTCTGCGCAGCCCAGATCACTTCGCGCGCACCACGCACAATAGTAGAGTTTATGATTGATATGTGGGGTTTAACGTTCCAAAACCACGGTATGATTATGACAGACGACGCAGCGGAGGGCTCTGGAAATTTCTACCACCTGGGGTTCTTTAACGTGCATCGAAAGTGCAGCTCCTGCAGCCGGGATTCGATCCCGCGACCTTCGGGTTATCAGTCGAGCGTCATAACCACTAAACCACCACGGCGGGGCTGGTTGGTCAAAGACAGGGAGGCAAACGTGTGCATAGAGAAACTGAAAGCTTGGCATCGCCTTCGCTTGCATTTTGCAGTTTTAGATAATGTTTGAGGACTGAACATAGAGTGAGTGCGCGCCTGGCTGTGTATAGCGTCAAGGTGAAATGAATGAGTGCCTTCAGTGTGACCATTCCAGTACGTATGACCTTTCGAATGTGATCACTCTATCTTATAATCACATATGCGTTCGCTTCTCGCTATACTTAGAAATCTTTTTTGTGGGTTTGAGCTATGGGTTGTCGTTTATATATACCTTAAGAGAGACAGATTTGTTTTCTATTTTTAGGAGAAGGCAAAAAAGTAAGATGTCTCATGACAATAGAAGGTATACAATGGTTCTGTCTTCTATGACTAGGGACGAATGTTTACATCTATGAAAATTATCGGGACAATGAAGAACGCTGCCAAATGTGGGGCATGCGGTTATCTCCAGCAAAATTCTGCCTGCAGCGTCCTCTATGTTCACTTGAAAGAGCACAGACATGGAAGTTTCCAGGTGCACCCCCCCCCCCCCCCTGTTTTTATTTAGACGATAGTCTTTCTTGGGGTACTTCGACGCAAAATTTTGACCTGCCTGTCTGTCTGTACACTTGTCTGTTAGTCTGCGGTAACGATTACCCTAGCGGCACCCAGCAATAATACCTCAAACGGCCAACCCAATCCGCAGCGCCCACCAATATTGCTCATTGATTGATTGATTTGTGGGGTTTAACGTCCCAAAACCACCATATGATTATGAGAGACGCCGTAGTGGAGGGCTCCGGAAATTTTTACCACCTGGGGTTCTTTAACGTGCACCCAAATCTGAGCACACGGGCCTACAACATTTCCGCCTCCATCGGAAATGCAGCCGCCGCAGCCGGGATTCGAACCCGCGACCTGCGGGTCCACCAATATTGCTCAAGTTTTTGCGTTAATACTTGTACGATTGTCAATTAAAAAGCAATTATTGCGCACATCTGAGGCACCATAAAAACACATAGATCTTTTGTATGTGTGCCTCTATGCTAGAGAAGGCACACACAAGTAATTCTAAGGACCGTAGCGTTTATCACGCTGCGCTGACAGTGCAACGCGATGCTCAAAAAGGCAAGTGTTTCCAACGCTTTGCTAAGATGACACGGTGGTGGCACCTGCCCGTCGCTTTGCGTTATATGTACTCCTTATCACTTCCGAAACAGGCACGCATCTTTCTCCGCGGGCGTGCACGGCTTCCTTCGTTTTCGAAGATGACTGCCAGATGGCGCTTGTGTCTAATGTGCCTCGATGCGCTCGTTCGCCTTCGCTGCACGGATCGAGACTCTCTAACGCAGCGCTTCCAGAATACAATTCACCGATTTTCTCACACAAAACATCAAATAAACGTGTTTTTTTTCACTCTCTCCACACGCAAGACTATCGTCTTTCGACGACATTTGCGGTGGAACAGGCAGATACGGGGCCATTTTTCCGTTTTGAGAAAAGAGAATCCTCGAGAATGCACTAATAAGCGTTAGTGCGCAATGGGAAATTGATTACAACGTATTTTCAAACGCTATTGTTGGTTCCTATTGTACCTTGGCGTCACGGCACGGTAGCTTCTCATCACCTGCTTGAGAACGGTATCATTTTGATGCATGACGTCATCACAACTATTCATACTGGCGTGTGAAATTTCCAGAATTGATGGAGCATGACGTGATACGCTAGGGTCGATGTCAGTAGGTGCGCCATGCGAATATTGACTTCAATGTGACTATAAAACTCACAGGGTCTCTTATGCATTCACTTAATACGACTCTGAATCGAAAGTGGTCATCTCATTCTTCTCAGTCGATCTACTGATCCTTCCTCACCAACTATCGAAAGCTATCTGCACCACGACGATTGTTATAGCATGAGCTTCGAACGACGACAAAAGGACAAAAGATGAGCCCTGTCCTTTTGTCATCGTTCCAAGCTCGCGATATAACAATCGCCATGACCTAGCCCAAATTGCCACGCTATCTGCACCTTACGTGGTTTTGCACTGCCTCCAAGATCCGAGATCTATCACCTAGTTTTCAATTGCCTCTGTGATCTGAACACATTTGACCAAGCTACGATGTCATATGATGAAGATCATTATGCGATGTTGAGTCACGTAATGTCACAGGGAAGTCATGATAATGTCATAATGACGTCATAAATTTTAGAGAACTGTGACGTGATCACGCGATCTTTTGCCACACTCGTTATCAGCACATCGGGACCCCGGCGACTCGGGACGCCGACACCAACGGTCCAATTTCGCGTTCAGTGAAGCATGTAAGGATCTCGCCTTAAAATGTCTTATCAGCATTTTTCCGAGCTTTACACTTGCTCAGTAGCTGCGCCTTCTCTGTACACAAGTTTACTGTATACAAAGCCGTCTCTATAAATGCAGAAAACTTGTATGGCAGAGTAAGCTCATTTCTTTAGAGTGGTGTCCGTACCCATTTAAGGGCACTAGTAGTACATTTGGAAACTGTTCTGAACAGTACTTTCAAACTGGTATAATTTTTGTCCAGGGGTTTCGGTGGCGTCTTTTCGACGTACTGCCACTCCGTGCTGTTATACGTAACAAGAGGTAATATTTTTGCAGCTGGTTATTTGAGCTGAGCTTCATGCCGGTCGTATTGTTGTAGTAAGTTTGCGCATTAAGATTATCTGAAATCGTCCTCGTATGGAAGATACGAAAATAAAGCAATACACAGACGGAACACGCGCCTCGTTCACAATTCGGGAACTGCGCTGTAGGTCGCACCATGTTGGTGAAAGTTGGGTGCAATGTACTTCGCCGCCTCCACATTACGCACGCTATCCGCGGGGTTCCAACGCCTGCCGTTTTCACCTCCGCTTATTATAAGATTGCGTATGCGGCAACCTTACACGTCGTGTGTCGACACAAGCCGCAATTATAGTGCACCGCACTTTCAGCATAATTCCGTGGGCAGGTTACGCAAGCAATTTTCACGCAGGGGCCGACGGTAGGGCGATTACCCTACATGTAGGTTTTTTTTTTCCTCCGACATCTTTATGGCTCGTAACACTTACAGGGACGGCGGGCCATATTTTTCATGCAGTTTTTTTTCTTCTGGTTATTCAAGTTTATATTCATTTAGTTTCCTGACAAACTTACAAATGCACCATGCGAAGCAGATTTCGGGCACTAACTGCATATTGCGTAAAGAAGTAAGCCTGAGTGAAAAACGGAGGGGCCAGCATTTTTTTGGGACAGCCTGTACTGTTCTGTGATTAATTGCAACGGGTTGCTGTTATGTCTAACTCTCACGCATATTTTGTGGCATTTTTTTTTCCGTTTCATACCATCTGTGGTCGAAGACACGCAGTACACCAGTTTACACATTTAAAGGAGTTTTTTATCTTGTTTCAACTAACATTCCTACACCCTATAGGAAAAGGGCATTTTTTCTTACTCCTCTTCTTTTCTATCTCTTTCCGTTCTATTATTCTCCTTTTCCCCCACCCCAAGTGGAGGGTAGCCAACCAAGCCAAGCTTGGTTAACCTCCCTGCCTTTCCTCTCTATTTATCTATCTCTATCTCTATCTCTCTCTTTCTCTCTTGCGAATCAGAAGAGCCATATCAGTGGGCGTTGCCAATTGTCTAAACACCCTTATGACCGAAAAAACGGTGAACATAAAGGCTTCCAGTCAGGCAGCATGTAATTAAATCAGTATAGAAGGCGCCAATACGCACCCAAGCATACATACAAGATACGATACAGTAAAACTTGTGTGCCGATTGTTACGATGTCACATGTATAGAATGTTGTTGCGCGTGTGGCTTGGTTTATATACTGGGATGTTCTTTCAAGAATAAAGTTAGTTGTGAGCAAGCCGGCCCTTTCTATGGCCTGTCTTTTCTTGGTAATTTCTATTTTTGTAAATACATGAAACACAACATGTGTCTTAAGAAAACGTGTTTAACGATTGAGAGTAGTTCATACTCTACTATATGGGAGTGCAGAAAGCCGTACCGAGTCTTGGCTAGAGCGGCGCAAGTGAGGTTCATTGAAGGTATGACATCGAAAACAATGAAGAAATAGCGCACTCACACTACACAGATATTCATCAACCATTTAGTAAATATAGCCTTAATGTGTTGCCGTTGAGTGCCGGTGGGCACATTCTTTTTCTACATATTAGACAACAAGCACTCAAAAAGAATACGCGTAAATTTGTGGTGTGTTTGTAGATAGTTCTAAAACAGAAATATCGCTTAATATAAACACACCTATAACATTAAACGATTACCAGTGATCAACTGGCACTCTGTCGTATGGGTCACAGTTGTTTATATGAGCTCATACACCTTTAGCTCCTAAAGGGTGTTTTAGTTAAAAAATGAAGCCGCTAATCAAAAGACTATACAGGGAAGCAAAAGGAATTTATCCCATTCAAGCAAGCTTTTGTGAGGCAATGGGTGTTTTGCTTGCTTGGGATTTCGTTCGGGGTGCAAAGGGGTTTACAGCGCGCTGCCACTCAACTTCGCATGCGAGCATTTTTAAGGCCTCATTTGAGGCGTTCAGAGAGACCGCCCAAAAATTGCTCCCTTCAACAACATGCGCATATAATCGATCTGATGTTTACAGCAAGTAGGAGGTACCAAGTCCATCGGTGATAAATACCATCGTACAGAGTGAACGACAAACATTTTTCGTGTTTTCTATGTTCTTTAGTCTTCCGTAAATAATTGTTCAGAGTATTTCAGAGGTGGAATAAGTATGTACGGTGCACACAGCAATCTATCATTTTTTTTTAGATGTAGCAATTTCGTGTTGAGAAGAGGCCGGTGGCTTATATCGGCCAGTGTCCTTTTAACCACGAAGCCGTTCTTCCGGCTTCGTGGTTAAAATGTCCGGTCTCCGTGGTAACAATTGTGGGCGTCACAAACGGGTAAAACCTCGTCCTGCAAAGCTTGGCCCGACGAAGCACAGGCCCATCGCCACTTGTGGTCCCCGTCGACCGACACGTGTAGGTTTGGGATCCGAGTCTTGCTCCTCGGGACTTCCTTAGGACACCCCACGACTATCAAGAGCGAGAGAGGATCAGGCGCAGCCAGGTTGCGCGCAACGTATCTGTTGGTGGGCGTGGCTTGTTTGCTTTTTCTTTCTTTCTTTATTTCTTTTTTCTTTACTCTGCCTCTACTTCTTTTCCTATCTTTCGTTGTTGATGTGTCTGTTTCTTTCTTTATTTCGTCCACATTTTTCTCATTCTTTCTATGCTCCTCTTTTTCTCTCACCTCTTTTCCCGCCTCCTTACGATCGCATATCTTTTCTCACGCTCACTTTCATTTCTAACCCCTTGCTACATTTCGCTGCACAAGGCTGTGCATGCTCTGTGCGTACCTGGATAGCAGAGCAATAAAGCAAAATTACACCATCACCCGCTAAAATAGATCACGTATAAATGCGAAGAAGCAGATGCTAACGTTTACACTGGCGGCGCCGTTGACGCTGGCACTCTTTGCGGCGGCCTTGCTCTATAGATAAACCTGGGGAGGCGCAAAGCACGCCGTGATGGACTGGTATTTTCTATTGGAACATTACAATCCCTGCCAATGGGCAATGGCTAACAGAAGACTACGATTAGACACAGAGACCAGCAGTCTGCTTCTAGTTTGCGCACTCGCTGCAAAATTCTATTCATGTGCGTTCAGCAACGCACGGAAGAAATCTCCCATTGGCACTACCTTGGAGGTCAAGGAAGAAAAATAGGAGGAAAAGAATGGCAGGGAGGTTAACCAGGCTATAGGCAGCCAGGTTGCTACCCTGCGCATGAGAGGGGGATGGGGGAGATAAAAGATAGAGAGCAGAGATGGAAGAGAGATAAACACAGCACATTCGGCAGCACACGCGCGCACACTCAGTCATAGTCCAGTCTTGTCTTTCGCGGTGTGCGACGTTGCTGTTACAGCCGCTTGTTAAAGTCCGTGCCGCGTAGGAATTTCAATAGTGCTTTTGTTGCCTTCTGTTGCAATGTCTTCTCTCGGGCACTTGACAGAATAGTGTCCACTGATATTTGGCTGTTGTCGATGCACGCAAGAACGGACGCCAGTGACTGTCTCTGGATGTCATGCAACGGACAGTCCCACCGGATGTGGTGTAGCGTCTCTTCGCAACGACAGGCATCGCAGAGAGCGTTGTCAGCCATTCCTATGACAAAGGAATAAGATTTTGTAAATGCCACTCCTAGCTATAAGTGATGAAGAAGGGTGGCTCCTCTTCGGTCGAGCCCAGTGGGAATGCGGATATAGCCATCAAAGAGGACAGGTGGTGTTGACGATTCGTCTCGTTGCTTGGTGGGCATCATAGTGAAAACGTGATCTCAGGCGCAAGTCGTCGAAGATTACTGGCAGCATCGGTCCGCGAAAGTGGTGTGGCTTCTTCTCGTGTCCCTTCAAGAGCTGCCCACGCGGCAGTATCGGGCTGTTCGTTCCCTATGACGCCGCAGTGACTTGGCAGCCACTGAAACGTCACATGATGCCCTTTCTCGTGGGAAGTGTGGAGAAGGCATCGAATTTTGAAAACAAGCTGTTCGAACGGCCGGCGACGCAGTGCTGAGAGCACAGATTGTAAGGCAGCCCTTGAGTCGCTAAAAATCGACCATTGTAGCAGTGGTTCCTGATTGACCACCCTAAGTGCAGCGCGCAAAGCAGCTAGTTCCGCTGCTGTAGATGCCGTGAAGTTGCAGGTCAAGATCCAGTGTCTATATATACAGGGTTGCCAGTTAACGGTTGTGCAGCGCGAACAGTCGTTCTTTCTTCTTCTTTTTCTCAATTAAGAAACCCTCTAGCAGACTCTGCCTGCGATGGCGTTGAGATGCAAGAGAGTGGGCGAGCGTAGAAAAAGAGAGAGAAGGGAAGGGGTCGCGCATGCGCAGTAGAGGTGTAAACGCCGCTGGGAGGGATGTCTAGAAGAGAGAAGAGAGAGGGGGGCCGTTCGAAATATCGGCTGGTGCTGTTTAGAGTACCCGGTTCGCGGAAACGGTGGACAAACAGACAAATGTACACGCAGACAGGCAGACAGACCAAAGTTCTTGCGTCGAAGTTCCTCAAGAAAGACTATCGTCTTTAATAAAAGGAAGAGACAAGGAGGGTAATCTAGAAGACCTGGTTTGCTACCCTGTACAGGGGTGTGGAAATAAAGGTCGGGAAGAGGATAGAGATAGAGAGATACAGAATATATAATTTAAAAATTCACATGCACACACAAGCAGGGCGTTCCGATCACTGTCGTTTGTTCAGACCGGTTGAACGCAAGAAGCGCAGGAGCACCTTCACAGACTTCTTCTGCAACATAGAAAGCCCTGTCGGTATAGCGCAGGATTTTTTCTTCCGAAAGAGTCTGGTTGTCCAGTTCGTCTAGAGCTCGCTAAAAAAACACAACGTGATTATGAGGCATGCTATTTCGATTAACCGGAGTTCTTTGACGTTTAATAACTTCGCCCAATACCACGACCGGGTTGCGACTTGCTTCGTGTCGGCAGCGGGAGCGCGCTCGCGTGTGAGATGCGTGCGCTGATGTTAGGTGCGGGAACTGTGAAAATAACCTGCTCATTTATAAGCATGTTACTTTGGCTAAAAGCGTTACTTTGGCTAAAAGCATGTTACTTTGACTACGCTGACGATATCTGCATTTGGGCGTCCGGCATGACACGACCTCAAGTGCGCGCAAGAATACAGAAAGCGGCAACAATGACATCGACATACCTTCGCCAGCAAGGTTTGACTATCGCCACAGAAAAATGCGCAGCGGTGGCGTTTATACGCAAACCGATCTCTTTCTACTCATTGTGCATCGATGGCAGATCAATCCCATATAAGAGCACTCATATATTCTTAGGCGTCATCGTAGATCGTGACCTAACCTGGAGCCCGCATGTCACATACCTGAAGAAAAAGCTCATTGGCATTGAGAATGTATTCAAATTCGTCGCCGGAAAATCATGGGGCCCATCCGTGCACTCGATGTTGCAGCTTTATACAGCCCTCTTTCTCGGAACTCTCCGGTACAGCCTTCCGGTCCTGTCCAACACGTGCAAGACTAACATCCGTGCACTGCAAAGCGTACAAGCCCAAGCACTTCGGACATACCTTGGCCTTCCAAGATGCTCATCGACAGTGTCAACTATTGTTATTGCACAAGAACAACCGGTCACAACGCACATCATTGTCGAGACGCTGAGAGCGCACATTCGGCATTTATCACGGCTACCGTCACATCATTTAGCGTGTTTGACAGCTCGGAGGCCCCATTCTTCGTACTGCGGTATCGTGACAAAACATCAGGACATACTACCGCCTGGCTTCAAACTTGCAATGCATCCAGCAACTGCGCCATGGAGTCTTCGTCAACCTGACGTGCGCTTATCGGTTCCTGGAATCTTTAAGAAGGCACGCATGTCAACGCTAGCCCTGAAGCAACTGACTTTGCGTCTGTTGGACGAAAGGTACTTCGACCGCATACATGTTTACACCGATGGCTCCACTAATTTCAACAGCTCCACAGGAGCAGTGTTTGTTCCATCTGAAAATGTGTTGCTTCAGTACAGGTTTTCTCACACCACGACGTCGACAGCAGCAGAGCTCGCAGCAATTCAAGGTGCAGTAAAGTACATTCTTCACCAGGAACCTAACCAATGGGCCATCTTTTGCGACTCCAGGTCAGCCTTACAGTCACTACGGTTTGTTCTGCAGCACGAGCTACATGAACAATCAGTATATCAGATAAGGCACGACTACCACGAAGCGCTCGCGGAAGGTCACGATATTGTATTTCAGTGGTTGCCGAGTCATTGCGGAATCGTTGGCAATGACCGCGCAGATGAAGCTGCTCGATCGGCTCATGACCAAGACCAGCGCACGCCCATACCACTCTTGAGAACGGATGCTGCAAGGCTACTACGATCACTTGCTCGCCGTATATCTCTCCTATAATGGAATACGCAAGGTTTCTCCAACACGCACCTGTATTCGATCGACCCAAACTTGCAACTTCGTTTGCCATCCGGGTTCCCACGATGCGCCGAAACTTTACTGTGTCGCATGAGGTTGGGCGTGGCATTTACGAATTCGTACTCTCGTCTCCTTGGAATGGCGAGCACTTCGGCATGCAACATCTGCGCCTGCGAGGAAACGCTTGAGCACATTCTATGTCATTGCCCAGAATACCAGACCGAACGACGTATTATGGAAGCCAAGCTCTGTCAGCTGGATTCACGGCCGCTTACAGAAGAGAAGATCCTGGGACCTTGGCCGACGGCTTCCCATACGCGCAAAGCCACGAAAGCCCTCTTGTGCTTTTTAAGGAATACCAAACTTCACGACCGCTTGTGAAAGAACTGTGCGAGGCCGTGCTGTGTAGTTTCGAGCTGACTATTTATGCTTCTCTTTCTTACTCCTCTTCTTTGCTGTCTCTTTCCGTTCTATTATTCCCCTTTTCCCCCACCCCAAGTGTAGGGTAGCCAACCGAGCCAAGCTTAGTTAACCTCCCTGCCTTTCTTCTCTATTTATCTCTCTCTCTCTCTCTCTTGGCTAAAAGGTTAATTTTTGAATTACGATCACTCGGTGGACATTCGGTGTGGATTCTAGCTAAATAAAGAGTGAATGTAAAGAATTCCCTGCAGAGTAATATATGATTGCGCAGAAAGGGCCGCCAAACTTGGACGTCTGATTAAGGCCGAAAACCTCTGACACAGAATTTATTTGTTAATACCGGCGCTGATATTAGTGTTCTGAGAGTGAACGCCCAACTGTGCGAATCAGTTGCCCCTCAGCATTATAGCGCAGGAAGACAGAAATAGCGTGCGCCACTGTCTATTGTCATCATCGTATATGTCGCACATAAGGGCTGTCGACGGTTCCGCAGCATTTGTATCCGACGACAGATCGAGAATTTGGAATGTCAGCATCCGCTGTCACCGGCCGTGAATGCACGCGCCAATATGGAATAAATTCTAGTTACGCTCAGCAGGTTACGCATGAGGCTGAAATCGAACACAGGACGATCTTCAATATCAAAGCTGCAAGCAGAGTCACCGTCAACACTTTCGATCATTTGAAGCAGCCTTATTACGACAGTCATCGATTCTCCCTTTCGACTTTATTCTGCTTGAGTAGAATACGATAGAAGCTGATGTGCAAAACAACCTGCTCGTTTAATCAGTCTGGCTGTCACTTCGGATTTTCAGTACAATATGGTCCAAGCAAAAACGACCTTTCAGAAGAGTTTCACTAACGCATGCAAAGGAAGCCTGAGTAACAAGTTAAACCAGCGACAAGCCGCTCTTTCTTTTTTTTCTTTCGTCTCGCTATCCTTCTTTCTTTTTTTCGTTTTTCTTTCCTTCCGTCTCTTTTCCTTCTTTACTTCTTTCCAACTTTCTTTCTTTTTTTTGTTCCTTTCTTTCTTTCTTTCTTTCTGTATTTATTTATTTATTATTTCCTTCTTTCTTTGTATTTCATACTCTTTCTTTTCTTCTTTCTTCATTTGTATATGTGAGTGTGTGTGTGCGTGCGTGCGTGCGGAAGAAGGGTGCTTTCAACCACTTTTAGGGACGAAGCTTCTTATGGCGTGGGTCGCTCCTCCTCCTCCTCCTCCGTATGTATGTATGTATGTATGTATGTATGTATGTATGTATGTATGTATGTATGTATGTATGTATGTATGTATGTATGTATGTATGTATGTATGTATGTATGTATGTATGTATGTATGTATGTATGTATGTATGTATGTATGTATGTATGTATGTATGTACGTACGTATGTATGCACGTATGTACGTACGTATGTACGTACGTATGTATGCACGTATGTACGTACGTATGTATGCACGTATGTACGTACGTACGTATGTATGTATGTATGTATGTATGTATGTATGTATGTATGTATGTATGTATGTATGTATGTATGTATGTATGTACGTACGTATGTATGCACGTATGTACGTACGTATGTACGTACGTATGTATGCACGTATGTACGTACGTATGTATGCACGTATGTACGTACGTACGTACGTATGTATGTATGTATGTATGTATGTATGTATGTATGTATGTATGTATGTATGTATGTATGTATGTATGTATGTATGTATGTATGTATGTATGTATGTATGTATGTACGGCGGCACAAACCCGCTCCAGAGCGAGTATGTGCCACAGGGGTTGCGAGATGGGAGATGGCGGTACTTGGAGTGTTCACTAGGTGAACGCACGGACGAACGCACGGATGGATGGACAGACAGACTAGCAGACGGACGGACGGAAGGATGTACGCACGGACGTACGGACAGATGGACGCACGAACGGACGGAAAGACGGATGGACGGGCTCACGGACGGACGCATAGATTGGCGCACGGATGGTCGCGCGGACGGACGGAAGCAAGAACGAACAGACGGACGGCAGCACGGACGGACTGGCGGACGCTTCGCCCCACTTATCATCATTCACTCCGTGGATATGCTGTGACTTTTTTATATATGATCGCATGTGTACGTGTGTATATACGAAGAGGCCAATTTGAACATTCACGGTTTCACCCTTTCACCTTTGGTTCTGCCAACTTTAGTGATGTGGGGTCTGCATTGCTGTTGAAACGTGTTGTTGTTTTATCTTAGGATGGAAAGCGGAATTCGATGGAATGGTGGCCGATGTTTCCTCAGTTATTCCGTGAGCGGAAATAAAATTGTCTGTCATTTTGCTTAATGAATATAGCAAAGATCACGTGACAATATGTCGAAGGACCATACACGAAATACGGAAATGATATGTGGGGTTTAACGTCCCAAAACCACCATATGATCATGAGAGACGCCGTAGCGGAGGGCTCCGTAAATTTCGACCACCTGGGGTTCTTTAACGTGCACCTAAATCTGAGCACACGGGCCTACAACATTTCCGCCTCCATCGGAAATGCAGCCGCCGCAGCCCCGGGATTCGAACCCGCGACCTGCGGGTCAGCAGCCGAGTACCTTAGCCACTAGAGAAATACGTAAATCGTTGAGGATAGGTAAGTGCAAGCGTTTCTGCTTGATGTGTATAGTAAGCCCACGAAGTCTGCAGCAGTATGCCTTGAGTCATGGTCCGTACGTGATCAAGGTGCTAATGGGTACACAGGCATATACACAACGGTAGGACGTTGTCTGTTTCAGTGGTATCTAATGCGCAGAAAAATCTCCGCCATTGCATTGAAGTTAAAGTTTACTAAACTCCGCAGAACTTCTTGCTGTGCTAGTTGGTGTGTAACTTAGAGAAAAAACCCAAGCACATAAGCAGCACCAACAGAAAGAAACAAACACAAAAAAAAGAGTGACGAGATTGCCGGGCAAAATGCCCACGCTCAGTGGACACTGACGGAAAACGCCGTCACTCCACGCAGCCAACAAGGTGACCGCCATAACAAATGAAGTCGACCGTTACGCATTTTTACCTCCGCAGAATAATTCCGTCATTATGACGAACAATGTGCGGCGGCAACTAACCCCAAGATGACAGCGTATAGCCGTGAATGACATGCACCAGACAGAACAACAAGAGGGGGCAATTAACTGCTAATGACGACAGCTGCAATATGTTTTGAATAATTACATCGTTAACGGGGTGCGATATATATCACGATGTCACCGCGCTGCCATCATCGCGTGAGCACCGAGATTAACGACATCAGCAATAAAGCGAAAGCTCAATGCGTTTTCGCATTACCCGGCTGTATAAGGCAAGCTGATTTATTCTCGACCTTGGGTGCAGCACGTATTTACATTCTGTGACCTCTAATGTGCCAAGAATACCATAGACTGTGCATTTGTGTGTGTATGTGTGTGCGTGCGTGCGTCTGTGTGCGTGCGTGCGTATTCACACCTGTGGCGCTGTGCTTGAAGACGATATGTGGTGTTTTCCTAAAAATTCTTGCATACACTTATTCGCGGACTATGCAGCAAGCTAAACAAAACTGTGTAGACGTCCTCCTTTATTTTTCTCCTCTGTATGCGATAACTCCGTCTCAACCACCTAAGGTCGGTATACGGGCTAGTAAGAGCATGTTCAGAAACAAGTTAACTAATTGAATTATGCATACGAGCAAAACAAGTTGTGACCTCTTACTTCGCAAGATGTCCGTGCTTAAAAGAACTGGTGTGGCGCCCACGATCGCTCCTAAGAACCTGTATGGTATTGTGTGTACTGTTACGGATACCCTAAACATATTTTATATTATATAACCGGCCGGACTTGCCGCAATAATAGAGGCCAACAGGCGCCGAATGTAGCGGACGTTGAGTATAAGCTAAAAAAACTACAGACAGGCCCTTACACACGCACATACAGATGCACGTTCATACGTATGCGAGGTCAGTGAAAGCTTCCTACATTTTTAGGACACTACGAGTTAGCAGGCAAGGAGCGCATACTTATTTGAATCACGTTTGCATTATAAAGCAAATGCGCCCACGAAGCAAAGCGTCATTTAATTTGTTGTTTATTATAGTCAATAGTACCTTGGCTTCTACAGCCAAAACCCAAAGAACAAAGAACTGCACCATGCCCGCATTTGATGCCAGTCCTAGTTTGCGTACCATATCACTGCTCTGTTTAGTGATCCATTTCCTGCACTGATTCTAGGACAATCGTTTCTTTTCGTTGCATTAAGAGGCCACGTCTTTCTCTATAAGCACTGTTCAAAGAGGACCCGAATTTGCATTCAGTTGACTGCTGTAACGGTGGTCTCAAAAGTAACTGTTTTCACTGTCGCAAGACCTTCCGCAGCTTGGCTGCTCCGTTCTCGCAAGCTACCTGCGAGTGCAGTATACAAATACCACTGCACGTAACAGGTTGAATTGAACTGGCAGAAAGTCGCAGCCCCACACTAAGGCGTCTTTCATAATCATATGGCGGTTTTGGGACGTTAGACCACACATATCGATCAATCAACTCCTTCCTTGCGTTCTCGCGCTGCGAAGCCGGAGGATTTCGTGATGCATAAACATCAACACATCACGCTGCGCGCGCATCTTCATCTATGCTGGCGTACTAGGTATACGTCATCGCCATATCTGAGAGTACGACGCCCACGAAAAGGGGGGAGAACAAACTTGATTTCGAAACTTCAGCTAGTTAGGCGGCGGGCAGGTACAATCGTGAGCGTGCAGTGCAACCGCTGAGCTTGTCAGCTCAACATAACCAGACCAGATGAGAACGTCTTTAAAACAAACAATGCTTCTAAACGGGAAAAGAGGGAGGTCAACGAGGCGTGCCTCGTTTGCTTCCCTGCACTGGGGGAAGGAAAGAAAAGTCTGGGATGTGTTTATTCGCAGACATTAAAGATCAGCTCAGGGTTCTGGATATTTAGCTCAGACCAACCGTTGTTACAGCTATCAGTAGCAACGGGTGGTTTAGAGCGGGCAGGAACATCGCATAATACATGAATTCGGCAACAAATATAGGGCGTACGAAAATGCATGAATGGATTGTCGAAGAGCTAGTTTACGAGTACGCCTTCTGACAACTTCGGTCTCTAATAGTTAAAAAAGAACACTCGAAGCTTGCACTAAACCATAAAAAGCTCATACACACGGTATCATGCGTAAAGTTAAACCTCGCTACAGCAAAGTACAACCTTGTTAAAGCCAAGTTCAACCTCTTTACAGCAATAAATGAGCGGGCCGATCTGCGACACCGATCAGATTCACTGTGTACGAGCTTTGCTCGGTTTTGTGCAAGCTTAGCGGCATCACTCATGTTGATGCCGCCGACATTAGATTTCCGCGATTGGTGGGGAATTCAAAGGCTCTCGCCTTAATAAGTTCGAGTTCTGGTGCTCATTTCCTCGCAGGTATTTCCAGTGACAATGTCCATAATGGCGAGCTTCTTGTCGGCCATCGCCATTTTGGGCGTGCCATCGGAAAGCTTCATCAATGGCTCCCAGTACATGGTCAACTTCATCGGCGTCATCATTGCCATCCTCTTGGCAGCTCACGTCTTTTTGCCCGTGTTCTACGAGATGGACATGATCAGCGTGAACCAAGTGAGGACAGCTCGATAAATTGCTCCTAACCTAGTACCTATCTTCATCGACGAGAAGTCGACGTCCCTGACACCCTTCTCTTTATTGCGCAGATAGTTTATTCTGTTCATTAAGGTCACAAGAAATGAGAATGCTAATACCCTCTGTGTTTTTACGTGCCAGAACCACGTTAAAAATGGTAGAGAACAATAAATTTTCCCAGTTCCACTACACCGTGTGAAATGTGCAGTAGCAGCGGAGCTGCGTTTTTGCAGTGTTTCCGTTGCGATATTGTCCGAGTCTGTTTTCGTGCTCATCGTAGAGTAGAAATGCACGGGCAAGGATGCGTGGCAGACCCTGACACGCCCGATAATGCTACAGTACCTTTAGGCTTTACT
The DNA here is from genome assembly GCA_013436015.1 of Rhipicephalus annulatus. Taxonomy (NCBI): domain Eukaryota; kingdom Metazoa; phylum Arthropoda; class Arachnida; order Ixodida; family Ixodidae; genus Rhipicephalus; species Rhipicephalus annulatus. Next base: position 48,398 of record WOVY01011964.1, read on the forward strand.
TACGATATAGCCTCCCTTTCTCCGTTTCACCCTACAATTACCGCTTCGTCCATGACCGAGTAAGTAACGCCATCTATGGGTGTATCTTACATACTCGTTGTAGCGCGACATGCGACGCGGACATTCATCTGCCACGGTGCCCATCCCTTGAATAGGCCCTCTGTTAAAAAGAATACGATGGTAAGATCATTTAAGGGAAGCGTGTGGTTGGCTATATTATTGCTTCGGGGTCAGGATTAGCTGCACGGCATATGAGCTGCATGTTCGTCGTTGCCGTAACGGTACAGTCTTAATGAGGTTTTGCAATTTTTCACCTAATTGTCTGGCTATAGCTCACACTTTACCCAGGACCGAAAAGAACGTGTAATTAAAAAAAACATCTCATAGTATAATATATATTCGCCGAAGATGATTCGAAGCTTTTGTTTTTGTTTTCAGTTGGCGTAATGATCTGCACAGTGACCTCTACCCACCCTCCTCCCCCCGACAAAAAGATGTTTTTTACCCTTAACGTGTTCTTGCACTGCCTTTGTGATCGGCCCATTTTTGACCAAGCTACGATATAGTTACGTTATCATAATCAAGCAAATTTTCACGATCTGCGAGGTCATAAAAGCGTTATCACGTGGTTATTATTATTATTTTTTTGCAACCCTGTACTGTCCACGACGCTGCGGAACGCCGACGTCAATGTTCAGTTCATGCGTTTGATGAGGCATCTAAAACTGCTGTCCATCTAATCGTTATAGAGAAGGCTTTGCTTATTCGCTAAGTAGTGCGCTTCGTTCTTGACACCGAAATGACGATTTTTTGTTTGCAGTATTTGGAAAAGCGGTACAACTCTACCTTCATACGAAAGTTCACTTCTGGCGTCACCGTGGTTCAAACGGTAATTTGCAGTTAGATTCTTAATGCATGTTTTTATTTGTTTAATGAATACACTAAACCCACTTACCCGTTACAGTGTTTCTACCTGGGAGTAGTGCTATACGGTCCATCACTTGCACTTGGGTCGGGTGAGTGCCTGTATATAGACCTGTTCTTGAGTCTACCTATCAGTTCTGTGTATATGTGACCATTGTACATATCGCAGTCAACACTCGACACCTGAAGAGGAAATACAGGTGATTAAATAGGCTATTATCTCCAGACATTTCATTAAAGTTAGTTATCTCTCTGTTGTATGTCCTTGCCAGTGTACAGTGTGCACAAGCTCTGCCTTATCACATTGTAATCGAAGAACGAGAGTATCACAGTTCTAAACCTAGAAAACTACAGTTTACGTGCTAGGAGTCCACCCCAAAATAAAGAGCTCCTTTTTTGGTTACAGAGAATAAATAAATTCATACATTGATTTCATGCATTGATAGCCTCAATATGGCACAAATCTAATCATCAATCTGTTTTCGTTTTGTATGACAATTCTAAAAAAAATAGTGCAACCACATGCATGTTTGAGCAAGTCAATCTGCGTTTTTTCATGCGTTAATTGCATGTACTGTTTCTTTTTAACTCAACGAAATCTCAGCTTTCCTGCAATAAAGTAATGCTTTCAACCATAACCCATGCATATGTGTCCCACCCCCTACTGTTTTGTTGTTCTTGAAGAAAGAAAGAAAATACAAGGAGATGTGAGGGCACTTAGAATCATGAAGAGTTGATGCTGAGACACTGTTTTTTACAATTAAATACCTGATTATCTCTTTCATACATGGTCATACGCAGTGACCGGCCTTCCAGTATGGCTGTCCATTCTTCTCAACGGAAGCGTTTGTGCTTTTTACACCACAATCGTGAGTATCGTCACATGTCATGTGCCGTAAATTGTCTCACTTTCTTTTGGGCAATCAATGTCATGACAATGAACGCCTGTTTTATCGTACAATCACTGGGGATTATAGACGAAGAGGGAGGGTAAGAGACACAGCTACGAAGACTACAACGCCTATCTCTCTACGCAGGGAGGTATCAAAGCTGTCGTCTGGACCGACGTCATGCAGATGTTGCTCATGATTTCAGGCTTCTTTATCGTCTTCATCAAGGTAAACAACCCCGTTCTCTGCACTTTCGCTCTCTACATACGTCCAACCAAGTACCCTTTCAACACGTTGTCGTGTATATGTTACACACTCTATATAAGGTCCTAATTTTTCGAGTTCTATTTTGACCAATCACAGTTCTTTTTCTGGTGAAGTTTGTGTTCACTTACCTGTAAAGCTGGTGGCGGTGGTGCCACGGTAGCAACATAAAGGCTGTGGGACAATGAACGGTGGAAGGAACGTAAAAGAAGCAATGCCGATTCAGCCCGAAAATGGCGTTCTGGGGACGGTGGCTACCTATAATAAAATGGAACGCTGAAGTTAGTAGTGAACATTGCTCCAGAAAGAAAGAAAGAAAGAAAGAAAGAAAGAAAGAAGAAAGAAAGAAAGAAGAAAGAAAGAAAGAAAGAAAGAAAGAAAGAAAGAAAGAAAGAAAGAGAACAAGAAACAAGAAAATAAAGAATGAAAGAAAGAAGATAAGAAACAGAGAAAGAAAGGAACGAAAAAAGAAAGAAGGAAAGAAAGGAAGAAAGAAATGCAGTAAATAAGGCACTTCCATACCTAGCTCCATTTGCCCACTCTGTCCCAGTTAAAGACTCTTGTTTTATTTTTGTCCCAGAAAAATAATGCCTTGGCGGGTTTGGCGACGCTACTGAAGCAGTTTATCAATTGAGCACGCACTTGAGAACGCTTGTTTTCAAGAGAACAACACACTCGGACGGGGTCAAAGATAACCCCTGGCACTCCAGATCGACACCCTCTAAAATAGAACCTGTAACAGTAGGCAATTAACTTCATATCAGGGCCCCGTCCTTCAGGGAAGTATGAAGGGGGTATTATGAGCGGGTTCTAACAGCGAGTACATTTAGGCCGGCCGTTAAAAATTTTGCGGGTGCAAATGTTTACCGAACACTTCCTCACCGCGAACGGGTATGTGCCCCAGAAATTTCGCACATCCAACTACTCAGCGCAGGTTCACTAATAAAAACGGAGGCAACAGACGGGCGAAAAAAAAAAAAAAACACCACTAAGATTTTAAGGCAGAAGTAACCAATAATTGAGAAAAAACCTTTAACAAACAGCCGGAACTAAACCAGCGATAAACACTGTGGCCAGACGCTACAGCTTTGGTGAGACATCTGTACGGAGTGCTTCAGCGGTACGTACAAAGGGAAAAAAATCTACGGTACCCAGTGGCTGTGAGATCACAAAGCCATTGAAGCCCCACTATACGTGAACGATGACGCGCTCGTATTAGTTCGGTGTCTGCGACTGGTTTAACTCGAACCTCTCTGAGCTGAGAATCAACCTATAGAAACAACCAAGCACGCTCTGGCCTTGCAACGACCTAAGACCGAACAGATTAGATTTCAGCATCGTCGAGCTTCGCTGTTTCAACGATTGCGTATTGCGAGAATCGCCATTTCATATGCGAAGCGTCTTGTCGTTACCATAAGACACCTTTAGTTGGGCGTTTGTAACGAGCCCACGTACGCAGCGCTGCCACGGGGGAGAACTGCGCATGCGCAGTACGTAACGCAAAGATTCCAGAGATGCGCGCGTACGCCCGAAAAAAACAACAACAACGCGGTGTGCGGAAACGTGACGAGGCGAAGCTTACGTGGCGTGACGCTCTCGTGACATCTCGATCGGTATAGGAACCAGATAGCAATAAAGCCGGCCCAAACCGGGTATGTTTTACTCTGAGGGACGATGTTGCGCTGCTACCGCGCGAGGGCGCTAAAAAGCACCCAAAAGCTGTTTTATTTCGAAGAACATACGTCTAGTTCAACCACACGTATCTCGGTACGGTCAATACGGTGAACTAAAAGTGTCGTTGAGCGTTTCGCATACAGCGTATACGCAACGTATCGTGCCACGTAAGTACACGCTCGTTACGTACGCCCAACTAAAAGTGTCTGTTACGGTCGATCTCAATTCCGGTGTGCGGCGTGACCACACTTAGAGCGCATACGCGCCTCTCCCCCTCACTCCTCTCCTACGCTCTAGGAGTATTATTAATACCATTCAATTTCAACATAGCAAGAAGACTTTGCAAGCGAATTATTACACCAATTTTTAGTCTGTATCTAAGTCAATTTGTCTCATGCTGTTCCCAGCATTAAGGAAAGCGTATACTGTTTTCGCTTTGTTATGCCAGAGTGATCATGTCGTTCAACAAATGGCTAAGGAAAGTGTATATGAAAAATAAAGAAAAAGAAAATCCCTGTTTCTGTTTAATTTCTCATAAGTTGGTTCAGACATCTACTGAAGGTGTGCAAGAACCGACTTGTGACTGCAAGTGCGTTTAGATAGATATGTGGGGTTTAACGTCCCAAAACCACCATATGATTATGAGAGACGCCGTAGTGGAGGGCTCCGGAAATTTAGACCACCTGGGGTTCTTTAACGCGCACCCAAATCTGAGCACACGGGCCTCCTTCATTTCCGCCTCCATCGGAAATGCAGCCGCCGCAGCCAGGATTCGAACCCGCGACCTGCGGGTCAGCAGCCGAGTATGCAAGTGCGTTTCTAAGATGTCAATTTGGTGCGTATTTCAAACTACGTTGTTGCTTATCACTCTTGCAGGGTTTGATGACAACTGGTGGGCCTACTGCAGTTTTCGACGTTGTGGACAAGCATGGATTGCTCGAATTTTTCGAGTAGGTATCATATGCATGTCATCTCAATAGATGTCTAAATCCGGGAAATATGCGTGCACCACACGTACGTGCCACGTTTTGCAATGCTTTATGCTGGCGGCTGCACGCGCACAAGATATGTACTCGTTGTACAAAGCGGAAAACTTCCCAAGCTATAAGTAAATAAAATAAACACCTGAAGTTGACTGAGTACAGGTTTTGTTGCGTCTCGTGAGACAACGAGGCTTAAAAGCGCTTATATTAATATCAATCAAGTGAGGCGTTTACGCGGTCATGGAAGTGTTGTGTCCCATATAAGGCTCACATGGTCAGTTATAACGATCGAAAACACAAAGGTGGCCCCCACATGAGCATGGATGATAGTGATTGCTTGATTGATTGATATGTGGGTTTTAACGTCCCAAAACCACCATATGATTATGAGAGACGCCGAAGTGGAGGACTCCGGAAATTTCGACCACCTGGGGTTCTTTAACGTGCACTCAACTCTGAGCACACGGGCTTACAACGTTTCCGCCTCCATCGAAAATGCAGCCGCCGCCGCCGGGATTCGATCCCGCGACCTGCGGGTCAGCAGCCGAGTACCTTAGCCACTAGACCACTATGGCGGGGCTGCGTTTATTCGTAGAACTGTAACAACACTTTGTTGATGATACGATTCAGAACTGCTGTTAAGATCGACCAGGTTAATCGATCGCTTGTAAGCGTGTAACTTACAGGCACACATGTACTGTCGGCGTCAAATGAAACGCCAACAGTGGATCGTGAGGTCTAAGCATTAGCAACGGTATAGTGCGCCTCGTCTAGTCACCACCTTTGACAGAATCGCACATTCGTTTTGGCAGCGTTTCGCGATCCCTTGGAGTGGTTTTGCTAACGTTCTAGTTCCGATATGCCGATGATAAGAGCCATCGAGGGCGTAACACGTGCTTTTGGTACTTTTCACTTTCTTATTTTATTTTTGTTCTCTTCGTTTGGAATATCACAACTAGAACACAAGCGAAGGTTTCGTACTGTATAGGGGAATCGCGCAGTGCTGCCGCGCCGGATGTGCGGTGTGGAGTGATTTATGGTGATGACTTATGGTGATGGTACTTAGCTACGGAGCAGAAACCTGGAGACGTACAAAGAGGGTTCACCTTAAATTGAGGACGACGCAGCGAGCAATGGAAAGAAAAATGGTAGGTGTAACCTTAAGAGACAAGAAGAGAGCAGAGTGGATTAGGGAACAAACGGGCGTTGAGGACATCATAGTTGAAATCAAGAAGAGGAAATGGACATGGGCCGGGCATGTAGCGCGTAGACAGGATAACCGCTGGTCATTAAGGGTAGCTAAGTGGATTCCCAGAGAAGGCAAGCGGGTTAGGGGGAGACAGAAGATTAGGTGCGCAGATGAGATTAAGAAGTCTGCGGGTATAAATTGGCAGCAGCAAGCACAGGACCGGGTTAACTGGCGGAACATGGGAGAGGCGTGGCAGCTTGGGCTAGTTGGTATGGCATGACGATAGTTATAGCGCGAGAACAAAACGACGACACAGAGACAAGAAGTGTCTTTCGTGTCCTTCTTGTCTCTGTGTCGTCGTTTTGTTCTCGCGCTATAACTATCGTCATGGGAGAGGCCTTTGTCCTGCAGTGGACGTAGTCAGGATGATGATGATGATGATAATGATGATGATGATGATGACTGAAAGGCGCACCCTACACCTTCTATATTGTTTGCGGCTCGCACACCGCTGTTCGTGTTTCACTTAACACCGATTGTAGACTGAAAGCACCTTCTCCTTTTTTTAACCCTTCCCCTCGAGTGTAGGGTAGCAAACTGGACACGCGTTCAGTTGGCCTCCCTGCCTTTCGTTCCTTCTCTCCTCCTTCTCTTAGTATGAACGGGCACTGGAGACGTGTTCTTCGCAATCTGCCCACATTATTCAGCACAGGGGGCTTAATTTGAGTACAACTAGGTCACAACTAGGTACAACGTGCAGTCACAGATGACGCCGGTAATCAGTGCGAGGCGTCTGATGTCTCGACATACTTTGACAAACTTGCGAATCGATCGCATCAACAGCTTACTTATACAATATGAAGCCGCAGAAGGTTGAACCAGTTGTATAGTCGTGAAAGACAACACAAACGGGATTCGACACGAGAAACCAGAAAACAGAAACTGCATTCTCTTCCCTTATCTCCGTGTTCGTTTGTCTTACCTTCTTTCATGCGAATATAAAATTTTCTAAAACTGAAGCCATTTTTAAACAACCGTGGACTGATAGTAGGTAGTCACTCTCAAATTCTCAATGGTCTGCGTGTAATCAACGAACGTAGTTTACTAGCTAAAGCACTCTCATTCTGTCATTCTCTAATGTCGCGATGCGCACTACAGCTTGGTATAGCAATGCAATATTGGCCCGCCTGCTTTTGAATCTGTACGGAGGTGTATGTATGCTTACAAACTGTCCCTTGCTGCTTGCCGACGGCAAGCATGAGCTTCGACTTTCAGAAGACGTTCACCTTCTGGAGTGTCGTCATCGGTTCCACGATAACCTGGACCATGAGCATGTGCACCAACCAGACCATGATCCAGCGCTACTGCAGCCTCAAGTCCGTCAACAAGGCTCGCGCGTGAGTATACGCACCTGCAGGCATGCATCACGCCCAATGTGGAAACTCGATTAGTGTTAAAGATGTCAAATCCAGAACGTGTATTGTACTTCAAGAAATGTGCCTTATATGTCGTCTAATCTGTGCAGAACATCGTCGGCGCAAACTTAAAAGACGTCGAAAGAAGAGACTCGGAAGACTTTTCCGAGTCTCTTCTTTCGACGTCCTTTAAGTTTGCGCCAACAATGTTCTACACAGTTACACACCAACTAGCCCGACAGCATACGTTACTGACGTCTAATCTGGATGCCTAAAAGCACTGGAATAATTTTCGAATTATGTATTAAACATAAGCTTTTTGAGGTATTTAATACTTATGACGTGTTCATCTTATAGATGTCAACAACCCTGTACAACATGACACAGCATGACTCGTGAAAAAATTGTTCGTGGTTCAGTGAGCTTCGAGCGCGGGAACAGACAAAGGACGAGGAAGAACGTGAGCACATGTGTTGTGTCTTTTCCCTGTCCGTTGTCTTTTGCCGCGCTTCCAGTTCACCCAACCAGTATCAATTACCAACAAGCCCACCTGCCAATAATGTTGCAACGTACGGGATGAAAATGCTAAGTTCGATGTCACATAGGAGAAAATGGGTGGCTACTGTAGATGGGAGTGATTGTTTTCTAGACAGCAATATTGAAAGGTGTATTTGAGATGATGAGGGCGTTGCAGCTACTGACAAGATAAATTACGTACTGATTTATATTATTCCGCCTAAGCACTGAGTTAGAATCGAAAGCAGTCGCACTCCTACCACGGCAAGCGTAGATCGAATGGCAGCGCAGATCATTTCACCTCTCACGCTGTCCTGGAAATGCAGACTTGCGTGAACAGGATTTAGAGACATGTGCATGTAGCGCCATCTCTGGTGGGCAACTGCGGTGGCCTGCTGTAACTGAACGGAAGATAGCTGAAAAAATCATATCTGATGAAAAAAAGTTATCGAAAACGATCCGCTGCTTTATGCAACAGAGACTTACTTGAATGGTCTGGCAAAGTTACAGAGCCGCACTACGAACCACCTAGCTTCCCACAGCATTTAATATTTTACAACGGAATCCTGTGTGTTTCTATGGGTAGCATTCAACTGTCCTGGGAAGCCACACGCTTGGTAGTGCGATAGTGCATTTTTGCCAAAATTTACGAGTGGGTCTCTGCTACCTATAACCCGGAGCCGTTTTTGATAACTAACTTGTTTCAAAAAATGTATTTTTTCGCCTGTTTTTTTTCATTGATGCAATTATGGCAGGCCACCGTTGCTGCTGCCGAGATGGCGCCACGTCCAGATATCTACAATTCCTGGGCATGTATAAATGAGATCCGACATTGAGGAACATAGATATTAACGGCATGCATGACCTCAGAGACCCGGCACTGTGTGATAATTACCTTTACTTGATTAGCTTAAAATATGTCAAAACTCCGTCAAGAGTATAATCTGACAGTTGACGATACTCAGTCTGCACAGCGAGAGTTCATCTTCTTAAGGTGTGCTCACGGAGCTACGTGTGCTCAACAAAATGCATTGTTCTAACTGTATTTATTTGCAGGGCACTGTACATCAACATGCTGGGCGTCGGAGGCACGCTGACGTTATCTGCGTTTTGTGGTCTCGTGCTTTTCGCGCTTTATCACCAGTGCGACCCGGTCAAGGCGTCCGTAATCAAGAAATACGACGAGGTGAGGGAAGAATACTGTGAACAATTGTCGTTGTACAAATCAAACAAATCCAAACAGCTACCTTGGTGAACTTCTCGTTCCTTTGTTAAAGCATGTCTCCTTTATTAGCAACAACCCCTTCCATGCAAGCATTACTGTTACTCGTTACAAGGAGAGCTCAATCACGAGCACAACAGGTACACTAACTACTACTACTACTACTACTACTACTACTACTAATAATAATAATAATAATAATATTAATAATAATAACAATAATAATAATAATAATAATAATAATAATAATAATAATAATAATAATAATAATAATAATAATAATAATAATAATAATAATAATAATAATAATATAAGTAACCAATAGACTTCTTTAATTATGGAAGCGAACTCCGAACCTACTATACCTACTATACTAAAGCGGAGTAGCCTTACCTTTGGCTAGTAAGTGAGAGAGGTTGCAGGTTCGATATCCTCTGCGTTTGGACGGCGGAGGAACACAGTACCCTCGAGTACACCGATCAGCCTTTTTTACCTTTATATATTTCTCTTTTTCGCCCTGGTCACTCCTTTCCTTTTTTTTCTTTGTTACTCCTTATCTCTTTCTTCATCTTTCTATAATGCCCTCTGATTTCTGCATCTTTTTTTCGTGTCTCTTCCTTTCTAGCTCTTTCTCTATATGCCTTCTCTGTTTCTATATTATTTCATTTCTTCATACCCTTGAACTCTTTCTATTTTCCATGTTTATTCCTATCGCTTTCTCTCTATCTCTTTCACGTGTTTCACATCCTGCACTTGTCCGAGCAGAGGTTTCGTTAAACGCATTGCTCGGTAGTGGGGCTTGCCAATTCCCGTGCGCATACCCAGCTGGGTAGTTTTGCACAGTTCAACTCAAGTTACCAATAAGTTAAGCAGCCTAGCTGTTAAAGCACTTGAATTTAAGGAATAATTCACCTGCGAACTCACGTGTGTGTCTAAATGGGTTCTAAAGCTTGCCACATTGGTTCTAGCATCCCGTCATCACGCAGAAGCAATGTGCGCGGAGAAGAAGGGTGGCTTCAACAGAAATCTCAGAAAAGAATGCCAACAAGTACCCATTGATAAGTGCCTAATAGTTTTCACCTTACGTCGTCTAAGCGTTAGTTAGGGTGGTACGGTGTGCGAAAACTTTATTTAGGTTGGTCAGGGCGTAAACTAGCACGTATCAGGTACCTCCCACGTCGGTACAGACAGGCCTAATCACTCCGCCACGTCGGGGGCCAGTTAGGCTACCCATAGCTGTGTCCTTAAATTCGTACTGCGTAGCACAGCATCCCTACGTTGACGATGTTACGTTTTCAACCCGTAACGCTGGACACCGCCATAGTTAAGGTGGTGCACCAGACATTTTTTTATTTGATATGTGGCTACGGTTAGTCACCGGCTTGGTTACATTGTTGTTTCTTAGTCGCAACAACGTACTCAGAAAAAAGGAACTCACGTTCCTTCAACTATATGCGCAGCATTGGCTGATCGTCCGTCCCTTTTTCGTTCGCAGATGATGCCGTACTTTGTTATGGACAACTTGGGTCACTTGCCGGGCATGACAGGGCTCTTCGTCACAGCTGTCTACAGTGGATCACTCAGGTATGACGGTCACACATGTCTATCACTGCACGAAGGTTCACCGAAAGTCTCGTCAGTCATTCAGCACCTGTAAGCTGTCGCACCAGCCAATACTAACAGAAATGATTCTTGGAGAATGCTAATACTACCTACAACAGAAAAATCACAGGGAAGCCGTCGATCAATCATGTCACCGAACCAAATCACAAACTCTACAGATCCCGCCGTGTCACGTTTGACGTAGTGAGCTACATTGGTCAGGTGGTAGTGACGTAAACTTAAAAGTAGGAAAACTTCACTGAGCAACAGTTGCATGATGGCTAAATTGCAGATATAACCATAAGAAACCACAAAAAAGCCAGATAATGGAAAACATTGCAAAAGAGCTGTTTCGAGCTCTACATAATGAGACATTAGAAAAATTACAAGCAAAAACAATTTCAATAGTGAACCATAACAGCTTACAACACACCCTGAGACACGGACGAAGAAGGGACACACGAAAAGAAGTGCTAATTAACAACACATTGTTATGGCAGCCCCAATTAGCCCGGTCGAAAGCAATTGAACAGTGATGATGTTTATGCCAGCCATGAAGTGTCGACCCTGCCATTGTCATCTTGAAGGGTATGCGCTGCAAAATTAGGGCAAGTCGCCCGCTACGGTGCGTGCCCTGTAATAACCGTGATGGGTGAGGGAACGAGTACAGAGAGGGAGAGAAAAAACATAGAGACGGGAAAGAAGATGTAAAGCAAGCGAGAAACTACTGTCGGGAAAAATTCTTCGCGAGGCGGTATTCAAACCCGCGTATCCACGTGCGCATGCGTAATCCGTTGGTCAGCGCCCTAAACACTCTGCTATCCAGGCACGCTGGCATAGCCTTGTATATTACAGGGCAGCTAGGGTGTGGGAAAGGGAAGTGAACGTGAGCAGAGATGTGATTGTGAGGAGGAGGGCAAGGAGGAGAGAGCAAAGTGTAGCACAGAAAGAATGAAAAGATGAGAAATACAAAAAAGAGAAAAAAAGAAGGAAAAGGAGAGGCAGTCAAAGGATAAAGAATAGAGAGAAAGAATATAAGGTAGAAAGAAAGAGAAAGCCAGCACCATCTCGTCTAGCGCCCAGATACCACTCTAACTGGCCAAGCCGCGCATGTGCAGTAGCTAAGACACGCCAACCGACGAAGACAACGTGTGCCAGTCATGCCAACCTACAGTGGATAGCCTAGCTGCGCCCGATCGTGTCCGTAGAGTTATGGGTAGTCATGGGGTATCCCGAGAAAGTGCGTATGCTCGAGGAGAACGCCGAACGCATCTCGAGCCAAGACGTGTCGGTAGACAGCGAGTACGAGCGGCGATCGGACCGTGCGTGCTAACATCAATTTAGAACGCTTTTAGGTCCCCGCCCAAAGTACTATTTTCCTTGATAAAAGGCGTGCATTAGACGCATAGATCTCGGTTCGAAATAAAACAATGCATGATAATCAGCTTTTTGCTGTCAGCTTCGCACCACATCGATTACCACACTGCGGGGAGTCGGCCGGAATTTTCCGTCGCAATTGTGATCAGAACCTACATCCACATCGTGGCACGTGTCCTGCCGGCTATTTTATAAGGCTACGATTAAAATAATAGCGAAAGTTGGGCTAGTTGGCGGTTCATACTTGGGAAGTAAAGACAGCGCAAAAGTTATAGACGACTTTGGTTAGCGCAGACGCAGACGCCTTTGGTTTGCCACGTGACCGGGTCGATTGTATGATATATGTGCGTGTGTCTTCCAATAAACTTTAGTTGCGAAAAGCAGCGTGGTGTCATCTCTTCTTTCGTCCTTTTCTATAAGTTTTGCGCTGTTTCTACATCCCAACTACGATTAAAACTGCCATTCCGCCCCCTTAGGTGTAGACACAAAAAAGGGAGACAGATAAAGTGGAAGGCCGAAAGGTTAGCCAGATATTATTAGCATACGGTTTGCTAGCCAGCACTGTGGGATGGGGAATGGGCAAGAAAGAGTGTGCAGAGTGAGAGAGAGAGAGAAAGAGAATAAACAACGCTTGTGCACACACGGGAGAAAACAACACACACACACGTACACGCACACAAACACGCACACGCACACACACACACACACACACACACACACACACACACACACACACACACACACACACACACACACACACACAAACCGGAAGAGAAAAGAGTGTTCTGGCTACAATCGTTCAGAAGAGAGGCCGGTCGATCGCAAAAAGCGCTGTATCGCTTGCGATCAGGGTGCAGCGCGATGTGTAGACACAACTATAGCGAAACCCAATTGGGCGCACATGTGCCTGAGATCACGTACCTAGTTACACTCGTAATTTACTGAATGCTCCGCATCCGCCCAGTCAATGCGGCAAGCGCCCAGTCAATGGCGCTTGCCAAAACTCTAGCGTCCCGAGTCCATACGCAGTACTCATACATTTTCGTGATTTGGCGATTGGTTGGTATGGCTTCTCATATATATTTCAGCACGATGTCGTCTGGCTACAACGCATTGGCCGCCATCACATGGGAGGATTTCTTAAAGCCCAGGCTGAAGCTGTCTCCGAAAGGTGTCATGTGGGCAACGAAAGCGATCGGTGCGTGCTGATGGTGTCATTACACCTGATTCTAGTATTTACAGTAGTTGAAGTTCGTTTTTTCTTTTGCATGCTTCATTTGCGTTGAAATCCTAAAGTCTAAATTGATGCATAATGCAGTACGAAGGTAACACTGGTCTCCGCTCTGCATGTGCCAACAAATCTTTTCCTGCGCGTAATTTTCGTCGCACATCTTTAGGTCCGACTTCCCCTATGAGTGGCTGTTGCATGACTGACAATCAGTAAAACAGAAAGTAGAACAGTAAGCAGGCTGACCAGTACGAGAAATCCGTTTGAAATCTTGCATTCGTGATCTGTGAACGTAAAAATATAACAAAGCAGATAGAACGAGAGTGAGTGAAGCAAGGAGAAAGAAAAGAAAGAAGAGATCATTTTTTCTCTTGAAAATAAATAAATAAATAAATAAATAAATAAATGTTGATCACCCAAGTGCCACTCCCCGGCCGAACGTTTTAGTCTTAACACTTTAGTCACTTTAGTCTTAACGTGAGTGAGCTTGTAATGAGAAAAGTGCTCCAGCCATATTATCAATGAAAACAGTCGAGCGTGAAATCAGTATTATTCTCATGCCATAGACAATCGAGTCCAGTGAATCGCTGCGCGATTCGACGCATGCTGGCGCCCCACCTGCAACCTTTCCGGACTCCAGAGTATGAAACGCTGCCTCTGGCGACGGACAACAGGCAAATCCGTTGCTTGCACTTTGATTATTTGAGAACGTTGTTTTCTTTTGCAAGCGGTTGCGTATTCCCGCGTTATTTCTCTGTTTTGAAAGATGCCCAGATTTACTTCTTGTGTCCGTGTTTGCACGCCCTCTCTCTTTTAGAAAGAATACGTGCAACCTAGCTCAGCTCTTTGTTAGGTATTTCGTGGGCTTTCCTTATCAGCCAAGTGAAATGAGCACGCAATTAGTACGTTGTTGAGGATAACGCAGTTAGATGTCATTTGAACATTCATGCCTACATATGTCTCATTGACATTATGATAACTGCGTGAGTACTTGTCAAATTATCAGTACAATGGTTACTGAATAATTGAACCTCATTAACAGTAACTGGTGGTGGCAACGACAGTATACTGGGAACAATGCGTACTTGGTACCGCTCCTCTTCCTTTAAATCATGCTGAGTGATAGTAGGGGCGGCATACAGGCAGAGATGATTCTTAGCTTGCAGGTTCATGAGCCTGTTTCGATCATATACCACCCAAGCTAACTATTTCGGAAAGGCGTCATCCAGTCGTCGCCAAAAAGAGCCATAAAAGCCTTCCGATAAAGAAATCTCACCTTACAGAGAAGGAAACCTTAAAACTCACAGGATACCTTGTGGATTCGCCTAAGACGATGCCATGACCAAAGTCGTCTTTTTCTTCGCAGTTTACCCATTAGGGAGCAGAAAACATGAGACATTGCTTCATGCACCACTGCCAAGCACCGTATTCATTTTCTTGTCTAGAGGTGGCGCACTGTCCGGTTTCTCCGGTTTCGTCCACCACCCCAAAGAAGGTGCTACAATGGCATCGTGTGTCCTTACGCCATGACATAACGCCAGAATTTGTGACGTCACGATCACGTCACAAAGGTTTCATATCTGTGACGCCATGGCATGTCATACATTGACGTCATGGCGTGACGATTTTCTTGCATCACTCATCTCCGTCATATGACGGTCACCGCCGACGGCAAAATTTCCTGTTTGACGAGGCATGTATGGCTTTCGCCTTAGTAATGAAAAATGAAGGCAGCTTTATCTGAAAATGTTTATGGAGAAGCCAACCTGATGTCGTGCTATAATTGAGACTTTTCTGAAGACTATTTCTGTTTTTGTTTCAGCGGCCACCTACGGTCTTCTGACGATTGTCATCGCATTTCTCGCCGGCACCCTGCCTTCCATCCTTTCGGTGAGTCAACCTAAACTTTGAGTCCTTGCTGTTGTTGAAAAAAAAAAAACGCAACATATCCACGTAGTGAATGATGAGTTGGTTGAAGCGACTGCCCGTCCGTGCTCCTATCCGTCCGTCCGTGCTTCTGTCCGTCCGTTCGTTCTTGCTTCCATCCATTGGTCCGTCCATGAATGATGTGGAAATCACTAACGCCGTCTAGTTATATTATTCCCAAAGACATATACACACAACGCCATCTATTGAGGAAGTCATAAACTAGAGGTGACGACGTACTACACATGGAGAAGGGAACGACCCACTGCCTAAGAAGCTCCGCCCCCCCCCCCAAAAAAAAACCAATTAACCAAATCGTTGCATTCATTTCTCGACTTGTTGGGTAAATGCAATTACATATCAAGTGAAGAAACAAACCGGACGTGCGGAGAATATAAAGTCCGAAACTGAGCTGCAACTCAGGAACACTTGTCAGGGCGTGAAGATGACTAGCACAGAGTGCCTATACTGAAATAAAGGATAACCAAATTGCTTCTGAATAATAATAATAATAATAATAATAATAATAATAATAATAATAATAATAATAATAATAATAATAATAATATATTATTATTATTATTATTATTATTATTATTATTATTATTCAGAAGCAATTATTATTATTATTATTATTATTATTATTATTATTATTATTATTATTATATTATTATTATTATTATTATTATTATTATTATTATTATTATTATTATTATTATTATTATTATTATTATTATTATTATTTGGATTTGGGTTCAGCAGTGCGAAATAAAGAAGTTGCTGCGTTGCAGTGTACTTTTTATTATGGCTTAGCAACCCGGCAACCCCAAGCATAAATACATGCAAGCTCAATGCTCAAGACCGTCTTCACCTAAACACCAGTGCGCACTACGGCTGAGCCGACTGTCACACCCCTTTTTCAGTAATGCCATCGTATAGGCAAAGCCCGCTTACTGTATATATTTACTCGTACACACGGCCAACGTGGCGCAGCTGATATGCACATAAACATTGTGCGATAATTCGCATTACAATATGACAGGTGCGATGAAGTGACTTGGGGTTTCGTTTGCAGGCAACTTTCGTCACAACGGGCTGCTTCGTGGGAGCCTCCGGAGGAATATTCTTTCTCGGCCTCCTGTACCCATGGTGTGGAGGCGGGGTGAGCCTATTGGTTTGCAGCAACAATGTTTAGCGTTTTCATTGATTTGTCATTCGAAACTGTGCGGTGTATGTAACGGCGCATGCTGGAATACTGTAAGTAGAGTCTGAATCACATTTATCTAGAAGATGAAGCAAAAAAAAAAAAAACAGCGCATAACACAGGACCGTGACAGAGACGGACGAAGCACTGAGTCTTTCTCTGTCACTGTTCTGTGTTACGCACAGTTTTTTTTTTCAATCCGTTGATCATGTACAAACCGGCCCAAGTAAGCACTTTAGTCTAGAGGCCGGTCGAACGCTTGAGCCACTGTTTTTCGCGAAAGTGTGCAGAGACCGAATGATGCTAAACATAGACATGCCGCATAATAGATCCTTGCGCTACAATTTAGGCATGAAAGAAAACTTATAGCTAACGTGAGGTAGCATAACAAAATATTTGCGGCGCAAGCAAGAAGGTCGCCAGCTTGCAAAGCCGTGCGTTATAGAGTCCCCTTACCGTCCTTACCACCATCTTTTCATTTCTTTGCGTACTGCAAGCACTTTTGATATCTATCTATCTATCTATCTATCTATCTATCTATCTATCTATCTATCTATCTATCTATCTATCTATCTATCTATCTATCTATCTATCTATCTATCTATCTATCTATCTATCTATCTATCTATCTATCTATCTATCTATCTATCTATCTATCTATCTATCTATCTATCTATCTATCTATCTATCTATCTATCTATCTATCTATCTATCTATCTATCTATCTATCTATCTATCTAGACGCTTACGTCTGGCTGCTCTCGGGATCACCACTAAAATTGGCTAAATTGAACCAAAATTAGTACAAGAGGGTAAGACAGTTTGCCGAATGTGACGCGCTGGACAAGACCCGAATAACGTCACAATACCGTCGCGTACATCGTGAAACACTTCCCGCCAAACAGTCGCACATAACCGCAGACGTGTATGGGCCACTGGTATGCGGGTGTGTGTCACAGATAATTGAAACTTAGTAATCTCTACCCAGGAACGACGAGAAGACACATGGGCAATCCTTAACGCGTGCGCGTTAAGAAAATCTCGACCCGACGAATGCAAAGAATAAATGTCAGGAGTCCCATCAGCAATCGAACCTACACATTCTGCGAAAATACGGGGGATAAGCCTATTTTTTTTCTGTGTGTTTGGAGTTTTTCTCTATTTCTCCTCGGATGGTAGAAACGCATCTAAGTTCGCTATTTCAACCAGATCAGCAAGCTGCTTTGAATACCACTCTGAACAAGTGTGATTCAGACTGTATTTTACGACTGGAGAGCCAGGTATTTCGGATCAATCCGACGTTGTGATTGTGCTCAATGCAGTGCATTTAAGAGTTTATAGGGCGTGTAACTGATGGGCGCTGGCTTTATTATTATTATTATTATTATTATTATTATTATTATTATTATTATTATTATTATTATTATTATTATTATTATTATTATTATTATTATTATTATTATTATTATTAACTATTTATTTTACAGACCGTCATCGTGTCCATGTTAACGGGCATGGCGCTGTCCTTCTGGGTCGCCATTGGCGGCATGGTCTACCCTCGAAAGCCCGTCGTCGCGCGCACAACCGTGGAAGCCTGCGCCTTCAACTACACGCTCAGAGTGCCGCCTCATCGAACATACTACACGGGGTGAGATGCGCTGATCCTCGCTATAGGCAACAGTTTGCTGCGCTTGTCTGTTCACTCGCAAACAATGTTCGCAATGTTCGGGGCAACTATGATAGTGCGATCTTGAAAGAGTGGTGAAACGCTTGCGCCTATAAAAATTGCATTTTGGTCCACCCTTTGGTACATGAGAGCATCGGTATCGATTCGAAGGAAATAATTCAATGTATGCCTTTTTAATTAATTTTTCATCTGCGAAAAAAAATTTCCTAATTTTAAAGGCAAAAGGTGCACATTTAAACCCGTTCACTGACATTCTCAAGGTTCAGTCCTGGTCAAACGTTCACAGGCCACACTTCCATAGAAACTAACGGGACAATAACACGCGGACATCTGACCTCCTTCTCCCGCCTGTACATTTTAGCGTTGTTGAACCAACCATCGAGCAAAAACTGAGTATTTTATCTTGCGGCCGTGTAAGTACATGTCTGCTTGCATTCTACGACACAGCAAAGTGTGCCAACATCAAAAGAGTTGGCTGTTGGGTGAGCTGGTGCTTTGACGTAGAAATGTGCCAACATGTCGCACTCCTCTTTCAGCGCAATAACGGCAGAACGTGC
Source organism: Rhipicephalus annulatus (assembly GCA_013436015.1). Classification (NCBI taxonomy): domain Eukaryota; kingdom Metazoa; phylum Arthropoda; class Arachnida; order Ixodida; family Ixodidae; genus Rhipicephalus; species Rhipicephalus annulatus. Next base: position 67,056 of record WOVY01011964.1, read on the forward strand.
ATCATTGAAGCTATCCTTTGCTGGTGTTTTGCATACATTTACAGAAATAGCGATTTATTTTCAAAAAACACTCCTGCAACCCCAAGGGGACATGACACGGTGATTAAGCAATATGCGGTATTCAGAATAACATAGATATATAAATAGAAAATTTACTGTACCTGTACGTATATGAAAATTGGATGGCAAAAATATATCTCAGTGCTAAGTGAGTCTTAAAAGGCGCCGGTTGTAAACGTTATCCATTGCCGGCAATGTCTATTTTGCCATGACCTGTGCGACGTGATGTTTAGCAAGGAGCGATGTCGTAGTCTTGTACCAAAGTTTCAGCGTTACAGATTGTTAAACCTCAATGCAAAGCTCAATAAAGCTCAAATAGCTCGATTACGCATTCGTCTGATCACGGAGCGAAATCCTTCGCCAGTATGTAAACCGTGAAAAGCAAGCAGCTTGTTACATCATAACTTGCGAATGTGTCAGTGTTGCCCAACTCTCATGTCATTGACGTACTTATGGAAACATGCAACTTTATATCAAGTGGTTGACCGAATGCGCTAAAATTTCGCCAGCTTGTTTTTGAAAGAAAGGACAATTAACTCACATAACACGGATTATGACCAAAAATTCATGGCTCTCTTAAGCTACAATGTTTTAATTACCGAACAATTTCATATTTATGGAGAAACCGAAGAGACAGTAGTCAAAATATTTGGTCTATATAGTTAGGATCAGCTGAACCCCATAAAAACTGACCGAAACGCCGTACGATGTCCACACTATAGACTCTGTCGTACGCTAAGTGCACTAACATTCAAACCCCACGTTTCCCTTGCTCTTTGTTTTCAGAGGCGTATACGATCTCTACCACATATCGTACATGTGGATTCCAGTAATCAGCTTCCTTTCCACCATCTTCGTAGCTGTAGCCATCACGCTCATTCGTGGTGAGTACCATCGTATTTGCACCATCCTGAATTTGCAACTTTCGCCGCCATGGTCGTTGTGCTCGACTGCTGACCCAAAGGTTGCGGGTTTGGATACCGGCCTCTATTTTGGTGTAGGCAAAATGCTACGGGCCATGTACTTATATTGGTCAAACGACTTCTTTGTTAAATGGTGAAACGTCTTCCTTGTACAAAGTGACTAGTGGAGTTCCTCAAGGGTCGCTGTTCGGCCCAATCTCATTTTTAATTTACTATAACGATGTTTATTTTGCAAATAGTCATTCTTCTTTTCTCTTGTATGCTGATGACATCAAGATAAGTTAACGACTGTCGCTTACTGCAGTCAGGCTTGCGTTCTTTCTCCAAATGTTGTGATAACAATAACCTTCGTCTGAATAACTCAGAGAACAAATTCATGAGTATATCTCGCAAAACATTCATGGTGTCATTTACATACTCTGTCAATACCATGTCCTTATGTAAGGTTTATGAGTTCAGTGATGTTGGTGTTTTTTGTTGCTAAATTTTTCTGCTCACACGAAACGTGCTGCAATGCGTGGTATTCGTTCTCTTGGCTATGCTTGTGAAATCTCTCGAAAATTGAGTTCTTCTTCAGCCTTCCAGAAATTGTACGCTGCAATATGTCTACCTCAACTTGATTGTGCTTCAGGGATCTGAAATGACATCGCTAAGTCTGGTAGTGACGCTATTGAGCGAGTTCAGAAAAAAAAAGATTCATAAGCATTTACAACCATCGTTTTGCTAGAAATGACTCTGCATCTCGTTCTAACACCACGGGGTTATTATTATTTACGTCACTTCACTGCCGACAAAATCGCGTTGACCTATTATTTCCTTGCAAACTATAATTCCCGGTACGACATCCTGCCCTTCGCTTCTCAATTGTGTAAATTTTCGGTTGCCGCGTGAGTTAGAGAAAATCGACCATTTCATGTGCCTGCCAACTTATTTCAACACTCTAGTACAGAATACAAAGTATGTATATTGTTAACTTTCATGATCTTGATGTTTTTCACAGTACACTGTCATTGTTTTTATCTCAGCTTTGCACTGTTTTAAGATAGTTTTTCACAATGTACAGATTCTTCATTTTTCAGGAAGCCTTCCACATAGTTGTGTATATTCCCCTTTATTTCTCACTGCCATTCCATGATTCTCTTTTCTTTTGTACTTTTCTTTTCGCCCTGATTTCTTTTTTATATATTTTCACCCCTCTTGATTTGTTTTTCTCAACACTGTATAGCATTTTTTATTTTTATTATTTTATTTTTGCGTACGCCTGCACAAAAGCTTTATGATTGTTCCCGCGAATTTTAATTAATTGAAGTAGGTTGTTCGACCTTCCGATCAAACGGCCAATAAAGGAAATTGTGCACAAAGTTGAATGTTTAACGCTTGCAAAGCTACTTAATTCCGCTTACAAAATTTAGGGAATAATAAAGCTCACCAGGATATTTGTTAACTTGCCCAGATTTTGCAAATTTCGACTCTTCCTTTATTCCTCTTTCCACCTGTCCTCCAAAAAATACAGTTGTAAGTCCAGTGTGCTATGTTTAATCTTCCTATCTTTATTTTACCTTCTCCCTCTGGCTGCTTTCCTTCAGCCAAAATCAGCACAAAGGTCTGCAAACACTGCCCAGCTGGTGCAAATTATTCTGGCTTAGGCATGCTAGAGCACTGCTACTGAGAATGCATCTACTAAATATACCAAAAGTAACTTAGTTTGATAGAGCGTACTTATATACTCGAATTAGTGAAAAGAGTGACCGTCGCTGTCATGTTCACACACAGGTACCAAGAACGCGGCTGATGTGGACCCAAGACTGTTAGCACCGGGTATTAGGCAGTACTATATAAGGACGAGAGCCAAGGACGAAGAACAAAACACCAAGGAACAACAGGTCATCAAGGAGCAAAAACAGGTTATCAAGGAGCCCTTGAAGATAGAGGTGATCCAGGTGAGGGACATCGTTGTAATGCTGGAAAGATTAGGACGCCTAGGTTAATGTAGGCAATAAGATAGTCAAAGAATATTTCAATCACCCTTCTGCTTCGCGCAAAGCAATATGATACTACTTAAATTATTCTTCATCATAAACATTTTCCCTATTGATGTTTACAGCTATAATTCTAACGGAAAGAGCCCGATAAGCAACTGGCGAGAATGAAACGCATTATAGCATAACCTGGGATAACTTCCTAGTAGAGTGGTTCTCAGTTATGGATGTTCCTGGGACCTCTCGTACATGGGTGGAGCTTATCGGGGATTCCTTGCGGTGAGGGAAAGCGTGGAGATGGGGGGGGGGGGTCAAAATTACCAACGGATCAAGCGGCGAGAAATAGTTGCCTTTTATTTATACCTGGCAAAGAAGGGTGAAACAAAAGTACCTCGTCAATTCGATCTCAACGACCTGTCAATAAGTTATGCGGTCTGGAGTCAATTAAGCCTGTTTCTAGCTATGTTTACTTTGCAAGTATGCAAGGCTAGAAAAAGTATGCTTCTATATCGTAGAAAGCTGCAACAAAAACTTTGCAGCCATCTCTTGAAAAGTTTGCTTTGTAGCAATGCATTTTTGTCATACGGTGAAACAAAACAGTCAAAAGGGGTAATGATTTTGCGTACCTCCGTTTGAGAACCACTGTCCTAAAAACACGGGTGTCGCCAGGGGAGGGGAAAGGGGATGGAGGATTTCAGGTTTCAATATTCCCCTCTCTTCCTTAAAAGTTTCTTGCCACGTTACTGTCTAGTAGGGAGCTTCCGCCTAACTTCTGTCATTTCTCTGTTCCAGCATGACTCCCCCGAGAAACCAGAGAAACTCCGTGAGATCGTGAGCTACACCAACGGTCACGTGAACTACGCAATGACCAATGATGACGGCACGGAACACACAGCTATGTAGGCGGGCGGAAAGACTGTGATATTTTAGGTTGACGAACTGTTTAGCTATAGTTTATAATACCATACTGCGACTTATACGCCTTAAATTATGGACGTGTCACGCAGTGGAGCTAGTACAAAGAAAAGAAGTGACTCAAGACTATCATTTTCAAGTGAACGACCAAATATTACGTAAAGGCTACGCTTCGCAACCCTGTCAGTCCCATGACTTGTTCTGCTTTCTGCGGCACAGATCTGTGGGGTTTAACGTCCCAAAACCACCATATGATCATGAGAGACGCCGTAGCAGAGGGCTCCGGAAATTTCGACCACCTGGGGTTCTCTAACGTGCACCCAAATCTGAGCACACGGGCCTACAACATTTCCGCCTCCATCGGAAACGCAGCCGCCGCAGCCGGGATTTGATCCCGCGACCGGCGGGTCAGCAGCCGAGTACCTTAGCCACTAAACCACCGCGGCGAGGCGTTCTACGGCACTCAGCGTGGTACAGCACCTTTGCTTTTGAAATGTTTTACTTCAACTCATTTAAGGTATTGCTCTTTTACTTGGCGATTTTCATGGTTCAATTTCTACCTAGCTGAATTGATCTCCTATTGCTTTCTTTCTCTTTTAACAGCACAACACAAGCTCAGAAATACTTACTCGAGCGCCTTCCTTTTCCTTCCCACTCTTTCTACTTCAACTGTCATTACTTGTCAGGGTAGCTTAATTGTGAAATAGTGTTGGCGTATTAAAACTGCCACAGGACTATGCCAGATGCATGCTAGTTCCATGTGAGTGAGTCTTAACAATCTACTTAATAACAACGATTTGTGGTAAAAGCTTAAATAAGTATTCCCGTGAAACATCAATCAGCGCACGAGCTCTCGCATGTGCGTATATATATATATATATATATATATATATATATATATATATATATATATATAGATATATATATATATATATATATATATATATATATATATATATATATATATATATATATATATATATATATATATAAGTGCGGCGGCGGAGACCTCAGACATATATTCAAGAATTACAACTATGCTCTGATTCTCGCTGAAACAGTTGTCATTGTTATGTTCGTGATCTATCTTTTCCGGAAGCTGATTGCATTATCAACTCTTCGTGAAACATTACTTCTTTTGTCTGATCATGTACATCTCTACAATGTGTAGCACCAAAGAATTATATGTACGTTTTAGGCACCATTGTAGTTCGCCCTTTTTTTCATCGTCAATTTGGAATGCTATCATCAGCTCTGTTTTTTTAGGTTTATCAACTCTGCTGTCAAAAGGTGACTAGCGACTCTCCCCGTATATTTGATTATTGTCAGTCATGCAGCCTTTTAGCTTAATGTATATCCACTGAGATGCGACTCACAGACAGACGTTACACCTGCACACGGCTACTCGTTGAACTTTTCGCGTATGGGGCAACATTAGGCACCTTATAGAAATAAAAATGTACGTTCACATTGCGCTTTACGTACAGTTTTGGTCCCAAGCACAGTACCAGCCGCTTTGTAAAAGTCATGTCCAATCTTGAGAATATGATACATTACTAGTCATCGCGCTTGACAGTGGGCATTCGCGAAATAATGGTGCAGTCAGTCATTACGCCGAATGAGAAAGCTGAAATACTCAAACGGCATACTCAAGTATGTACGGAAGAACGACAGACAACTATGCTGCACACAGATGCAATTCTTTATTACGTATACTTCTGCATACGCATTATTGAACCTGCATGGCTACAAACTTATGATTGTGATACAAAAACGAAATGTATCGTCAGAGTACTAGTCGTGATGAGGCTATCTCCAAAAGAAAGTGTTGGTTTAAGGCAAGTTTGCCTTTCAATCTTTAATTCTCTTTCTTCCGGCCTCCATTATAAAATTTCTTTTGCGGTGGTTATTCATAATACTACAGCCCCATGCATTTCTCTGCTTATGCTTCTGGCATCTCTTTCTGAATGTTTGTATTTAACTGCCTGCTTTCTTTTCTTTAATCAATAAAAGCTCTGCATGTCATTTTTTTAACCCACTCCAACTTCGGAAATTTATGTTTCTGAGGCCTCAAGTCACTATTCTCAAGGAAGAGCACAGCGTTGCTCAAGGGGGGGGGGGGGGGGTAACATGGAAACATTATAGGATGATCTATTTGTCTTCTTCTACCTTCAATTTGAAGTGGGGAACCAACAATATACGACAGTGATAGATAAACGCTGCGTTATAGTCGAAATAGTGAATTTGAAGTAAGCAATGAAAGAGCGTTTCATTTCACATCTTGTTATAGGCACTATTTTTGTTTCATAGTACAGACTTCGAATGCAGTCACAGTACTTCAAGCATCGTTAATGCTCGTACTAAAGAAGCGGGGAAAACAAGGGTATGTTGCTTAAAGTGCATTGTTAGGTGTTGTTGGAAGGAGATCGTCATTTGAAAATGTGTCTGTTATACTTTGATTTATTCGTTGTACTGAACGACCGGATCTCGAAATATTACGAAAGGCTACAATACAATGAAGGATATTGTTGTTCATGTGTACTTGGCATTTATGTTTTTTGCTTGTATTGGACTGATGGTGCTACGCTCTTGTAAGCAACGATGAACCACATGGACTTCGCTCACATCGCACCATTTATGCGTCGATCATTGTCAGTGAAGAGTTCAGTTTTTGTATATATGTTTTATTGAAACTATGAAAAAATCAATAAAAGTGTTCAGCAGTGTTGTTAAGTGTTGATCATTCTCCTTCCTGAACACGAGCTCTGAGGTGAACAAAACTTGACGCAGTTCATAATAAGGCCGCAAGAGGTAAAGAAAGTAATCGCGTTCCTTTCGTTTAGTTTTCGTAAATTTAGCCAATGCTTTTACTTATATATCTTACGAAACTCCCGATGGCGTCAAAGGGCTCTTTCATGCGCGCACAATAATAAATAATGCAAATGATGGCTTAGTTGACGTATTTTTTATAAATAAACGGCATGATTTATTTATTTATTTATTTGGTCTGCGTACATAGAGGACACGAAGACAGAGAAAATAGTGAGAGAACAGGCTGACATAGCTGCCACCTATAGGGGCACAATTCCTGCCTGCTCCTTCGGGAAGAAGAGACATAGAGGAAATAAGGGAAGAAAGAAGGAGAGGAGAGGAAAGTTTACAAAAAAAGGGGGGTGGGGACACTCACACGGAAAAAAATAATAAATTTAGACGGCATTAGTTAGCAAACAGCCCTCACTTTCACTTTTCTTGCTTTCCTGAGCAACAAAACAACAACAAAAAGCATTTCACAACTTTTCATGGGAACCAGCTCATCGTAAATGAGTACAGCTGAGCGGGCAACAGTATCCCTCACCACTCATCCCTTCCCGGCCCGTAATTCAGTAAGTTATTGCCAAACGAAAATCAGCTAAGCACTGCAAGCAAGGAAATTACATATTGGACATGTTTTGTAAAAAAAAAACAAAACGTTTGTATGCTTATGTAAAACGCTAATGAAACTGCATTACACAAACAAAACACACTAAGATGGAGCCCACTTTGCCAATAAAAGCCATATATTTATTTGTTTGTTTATTTATTTATTTTAATAATTTGCTGGTGTTAAACGACTGCTGAAGCTCCGCAGCTGTGCCCAGTCAAGTTGAATAAGTGTAGTAGACGTAAAACTTGAAATAGCATCTGTTTGGATTTCTGGGTATACTTAACAATGGGTGAGTTAACAACACAACAAAGTATACTATGCCCCTAGACATAGCATTTTAAAAGACAAACTAGCAGCACAGTGAGAACGAAAAGTACGGTCTGCAGCAGAACCAAATCTGTACAGCCAGCTGCACATACTGGAACCGCACACGAAGTCATCAATCTTGAATGCGCCGCTCACGCCTCCCATACGAATGAAATGTAACTATGGCGGCTCTGTGACCGGCGCTTCAGGCTATAGGCGCGTCCGGAGATCGAGAAATGAGGCCATCCCGCTGCGTTGGATATCTCGGAGACTACGCTTTAACAGGTTTCACACTGTCGTTGTATGTTTATGCACTAGGTGGCGGCACAGGATCGCTCTGTCTATGGAGTTGCTCGCCGTCACCATTGTGTCGAAGGTCGTTGTGGAACCATTGGCGTAAACAGGCGGTAGCAGGGGGATGTTCACCTCCACAAAAATTTCTCTTCTTCTAAAATTTAGATTTTTCATGTTTATATAAGCACGCACAGATAGAAATCCAGGCACGATTATACGTAACATGTATTTGAATACCGCGCCTCCTCTCTGCCTCGTAAAACATTTCTGGCTACGTCCGTCATGTGAACCTACATCTACAGACCAGATTATACGCAAATGCAAATTTTGTTTTTTTTTTCGTTTCAATCGCGTCACTTTGATATATGAGCATAAATAATAGGTTAAAAAAGCTTTTATAGAGTTCTTATACTGCCTCCAAATGCCCATTTTCGGCAAGTGTGCCCGAATTCATAAAAGTGCGTATAACTGCCAATTTTCAAAATCGGTGTCTATATGAACGCTATTTATTTAACTTCAAGTTTAGCTTTCGAGTACAGTTGGACACTGGTATTAATGTTACCGGGATTAAGTGAGCTATTATAACTCTATGGGGTGCAACCCATACTCCATCTCATAAGTTAATTTCAGCACTGTCAAGTCTTTGTAGCCTTCACAGTACTTGAGAGGCCTCTTAGCCAATATGAAGAATGATTACCCTCTACAAATCTATTCATCCGCGTCGCGTCCACTGCTCGGAACCTACCAGCTTACGTGTGCTCGCATGCGTAGGGAACAGGAGATGCTTCTGTGCAGCCGAAGGAAGATGAAGAACCGTAGAGTGTCATCAGGGGAAAATAGAGTGTAGGTAAAAAAAAAATGTCCTCTTGGTTTCTGCTTGACCTCATTTACTTCTTAAAGGGCGCTTCACAAGGTCACATGGAAAATTTGACGTGTACACTGGAAATTAAATGATAATATCTGGAGTTCAACACCCCCAAAACCACCATATGATCATGAGAGATATGATTATGAGAGACCTTTGCCACTGTACCGGTGCAGACTTCGCAAGCCAAAATTCCTTTCTGCGCCCTTCGCTATCGGGGCAACTTGGAGCCGAAAGATCAAATGATGCAGACACATCAACACGTCATGCGCTCGCAAGGTTACATTCGCATGTCATGCCCATGCCAGGTCGTGCACGCAAGTGGTGTTGTGTTTTCTCGACGTTCTCTGTCTGTATTGTATTGCCTATTTCTTTGAATGCGAACTATTGGCAAGGCTGGCATTCATCATGTATCCTTACCACAATACACTCGCACTGCTGGAACCTGCATGATGCGAGAACAGCGAGAACACAAACGAAATGGAGGTATCTTAGTCTCGCATCTCGCTCGACACAAAGTTGAATAGATACGCGTATATATTCCATTTATATGTTTTAATATTGAATGGGTACCATGTTTTTCCGCGTACTGCAGACTCTTTGAATATCTATCTATCTATCTATCTATCTATCTATCTATCTATCTATCTATCTATCTATCTATCTATCATCTATCTATCTATCTATCTATCTATCTATCTATCTATCTATCTATCTATCTATCTATCTATCTATCTATCTATCTATCTATCTATCTATCTATCTATCTATCTATCTATCTATCTATCTATCTATCTGAATAAAGCCCCAATCCCGTCGCGTACGTCGCCAAACACTTTCCGCCAGACAGTGGCACATTTCCGCGGGCGGGTATGTGCTACTGGTGATTGACACTTTACATCTGCTTCGGAACGGCGAGAACACAAATGGGTAATTTTAACACGTGAGCGTTAAGAAAAAAAAAGCTGACATCGGCTGCGTTGACCCAAAGAATGCAAACAATAAATGTCAGGAGTCCCAGCAGGAATCGAACCCCAGCATTGCACGCCAGGTCTCACAACTACTTTTTAAATAGGCCGTAATGTTCATGAGACATCAATTGTGGTTGCAGTGCTTGCTGTCTTATTTTTATAAACCTTAGAATACTATAGTACAACCGTCGTGTCGGTTAACGTCAATTGTAGTTAGGCGCCATCCACTGAAGTTGATTTATTTAGCAGTGTCCAGGGCCATCATCCTCGCGAGCACCAACACTTCATATCAGCTGACCACTTCTGGCGTTGCTAATATCTATCTTGCTGTTGGAATCGTTACGAAACTGTAAACAACTGGTTATATAACAAATGCGGCTGTTTAACGTATGAATGTGCGTGCATTTGTACGTATTTTGAGCGCCAATTCGTAACGTGTTGCTCAATCGGAAAGTTGGAACACAGTCACCTTCCTTGCGCATGCTTCGCATAACACCAATTCCCGAGGTACGTGGGATCTGCCGAATGGTTGCTGTCAACCTTCATATTTCTATTCAGGCAACAGATTGCAGAAATCACACACGTCGCCTCGAATAATTGTCGCAGTGTCATGCACTACATTGACGTACGTAGGACCATTCCTTGTTCTATACGACAACAAGCTTCGGCATGTTTCTTTCTCTTTAAAAGACGCCGCTCGGACCTGGTTCGAGAATCAAGAGTGAAACCTCACAATGTGGGAGATTTTAGGGCCAGGTTCCTTGCCATGTTCGCAAGTGTGGTCAGCAAGGAGAAGGCTGAAGCCACCCTAAAAACTCGCATGCCATTGCCAAACGAAAACGTGGCGCTCTTCACAGAAGAGATAACCAAACTCTTCCGTCACGCCGGCCCCCGAAATGCCTGAGGACAAGAAAGTCCGCCTGCTTATGCGGGGAGTTAAGCAGGAGTGTTTCGTGGGACAGAGTCCAAAAATTAGTCTCAGAAGTGACGACTACCGAAAAGACCCTTGAAATGCGCACACCACAGTTCAGCCGCCGCTCGACGGGAGGCTGTGCAGAGGTCCGTCCTCTCTGCCCCGACGATCTGCGTAAAGACATAAGAGCCGTCGTGCGTGAAGAACTTCGCCGAATATTCCTCTCGTGCCAGCCCCAATTTTCGTCAATCGCTGACATCGTCAGAGAAGAAACTGAGCAATCGCTGGGCATCCCTGAGTCAGCGCAGCCGTAGCTTCGAGCCATGAGCTACGCTGCAGCAGCCCGACGATACGCTCCAACTCCCACGTCAAGAGGCCACGCCGTGTCACCAGACACCACCGCCAGCCCCACCGATGACCTCCCAGCACTGCGTACTAAGAAAGACCGAAGTTTGGCGTGTCCCTGACAAAACCACCTTCTTTGCTGCCACTGCGAAAAAGCTGGCCACACTTGCCGCCGCAACCAGTACCGCCAAATAGGCTTACGCAGCTTCGCCGTCAACGCACCGCCTCCACAGCACGGTGAGCGACCTCGCGACATCGCTACCTGAACACCACAGAGCGGGCACCTCGACGTTCTTCCCGTCCGCCATCAGCGAGACCTTACCGGTCCCTTCATCGACGACAGCAGTACAGCAGCCCAAACAGGGGCCGTTCCGTGTGCCCATACTCGGAAAACTAAGGGCAGCAACCGATACAAACTACCGAAGACCCTTCGCCGCCGGTGACGACGACGACGACGACGACGACGACGATGACGTGACGAAACGTTAACACGCTGCAAGCAGAATAGAGCCCTGAAATAGAAACTTCCTGGCCAGGAGGAGACCTGACGACGCCTCGTAGAAGCAGTGGAGCAAATCGACGTAGCCGTGATGCGACGCCATGACCAAACCACAACGCACGACGACGAACTAGTGACCTCGACGTCATATTCGATGGCCATAACGTCACCGCTCTCGTCAACACTGGGGCCGACTATTCCGTCGTCAGTGGGCCTTTCGCGGCGAAGTTGAAGAAAGTGAAGACTGATTGACGAGGCCCTGAAATCCGGATCACTGGGGCTCATCTACTAACTCCGGCTAGTTTTAGCACCCCAAGAGTCACCATCACTAACCAGACTTATACCTCCAGCTTTCCAATTCTACAGCAATGCTCCATATCGATTGATACGTGGGGTGTAACGTCCCAAAAACCTCATATGAACAAAAGCTTGCCTAATGTGCGTTATTAATACTTTCATGGCACTTACATTCAGCCTATGTTGGGCGTTACTAAGGTTTTTTCTGTTTGTTTTTATGGGTATGGAGGGATATAGTCGGGTATAAACGGCTGTGGACGGGTATGCAGGACGGTTATCTTCTGCTTACCTGCTCTTACAATCTGACGAAGTGCATTAAATGAGGCTTTCTCCAATACCTACCCGCTATACACTATGAAATGCACTTTATTTGTTTAAGTTACACTTAAATAAACGTGCAGGGAAAATAATTGTCGAGGCTTTTGTGTGTATTCGTGAGGCTGCATAGGAGACGACATTAGTACAAATTAAGGTTGGTCAAGAAAATTAGGCAGCTGCCATTTGAAATTGTTTCCCGAAAGCAAAACACGAGAAGAAGACGGACGCAGCTACGACGCGCATGAGAGTTACAAGACTCCTAAAAAAAGAACGACGAATAAACAATGAGTGCAGAGGCTGATCAAAATTACCATCAACGATTGAAAACGAGGCCACGTGCACGGGCGCATATATAAAAATTAAACCCATGGCTACACCAGCTTTTAGCCATTTATACGCGGCGTGTTGCCGAGAAGCCGTCTAACTAGACCGGACGAAGAAACAGAAAACTAGAGCGAGCATGAATGACAAACGACCGTCAGGGCCAACGATCCGTTCCCTTTCTGGCATTCGCCGTGGGCCGGCTCTCCTGCGGGACAACCCCGATCATAGCTGAGCGGGCAGAAAACAAGAACGGCCCGAACAATAGAATCTGCACGCAAAGATTAACGGCCGAGATGGAAGTTAGACCAAGAGAACAAGAAGAGCGCTTGGAATAGAGGTGCGTGTAATAAAGCGCCGAGGCCGCGCTCGTACAGTCAACGTGTCAGCGTTGAAGAAAAGCGAACAGGCACGGGCTAAAAGGAACGAGGGGTCAGCTCGCACCGTAACCTTTGTGCCACGAGAGCAAACAGCTAAACAAGTGGAGGAAGGAACCAAGCGAGGTAACGTAATGCAGTTGACGGAGGAGCGTGCAGACGAGCGGAGAGGATGATGGGTGAGTGAGACGCAGGATTCTCTGGCGGTAGGTAGCAGGCTCTCCCCTGGTCGCAGCCGTCGGTTGACCTGGATTTGAGAAGTACAGCGGGAGGCGGTGGCTCTCGCCTCCTCGCTTGACCCCCCTCCGCTTCAGCCCGGCGCAGGGCAGCAGCGGCTCCGCCACAACACCCGACCGCGCCGCCGATGGTCGCAAGCGCCTCCTCCTCCTCTGGCGTTGCGCGCGATCCGAGCGTGCACTTGACCGAGTGACAGGCCGGCAGTGGCAGCACTAACCCAAATCCTGCCCGCGGCAGCTACGCACAACGTGTTTTCTTCGCGGAGCCACGGCCTTGCTCGGCCGCCCGCCCTCGGCAGGTCTTCCTCCTGGAGAAGTCAATCCCTCCTTGCATCGGCGATCGTTTGCGCGCCGGCCGCTCGCTCATGAGTGGCGTGCCATCATCGTCTTTGAAGGAGTCGTGCCGCTGACGTACGCTCGTTGCCCCTCGGCGGTGTAGACCGTCACGAGGGAGCGTTCTCATTTTTTTTTTCTTTAGTGCCTCCCGCCAGCCACTGCGCGAGACGAAGAAAGTGGCCGCTGGTTTTTACTCGTCGCCATCGAGTGGTGGTTTCCACTTCTACTGGGGGCTGGCTACTCCTGCGCGGGGGTCGACCACGTGTACGACTTCGAGTGCCTTGTTGGACATCGGCCGGATCATAGGCTGCCGTAGCGGCAGCCGGTGTTCGAGTCGCTGTCGCTATGAAAGTGTTCCGCCTTCGGACGGTCTGACATGTCTGTGCTTCTCCTGTGGCACCGAGGCTTTCACTGACTCTGCGCTCTTCATGCGTGCGAGGAGCCGTCGGAAAGGTGAGCAAGGATCACTTCTACTTGCCCTCGAATGTATCAGCTCTCGAGAGCGTTCTCAGCATTGTGAAATACGAAGCTTATTTCTCGCTGCAATATGTGATGGCCCTACGGCTCGTCGACGTCATCGCCTGCCATCTTTGGAGAAACTAGGAGTTAAAGCATACTGTCGTATCTAGAATGATAGAATGAATATGGTAAGGGGAATTCAATCTGGTCAGTGGAGTGGGTTCAGAGAAAATATACCAATAAGTCTGTACACTGTCGTGCTTTATGAAAGGGAACACGTGAGCCCGTGTCCTGCGCTCTGCGGCAGTTGCCTACAGGACCACCACCAACCGACTGCAAGAGAAAAGACGTTGGCTTTTGGCGTCATCTATTGGCAAACATAACGACGAGTTATGGCCTCTGGACAAGCGCTGCAAGATACTGTAGGCAACCGTTGTAGGGAGCAGGTCATGCGATTGCGTGTTCTTTCATGAAGAACGACAGCGTACATAAAAACGGTTGCGTACGTGCTACTAGGCGTTTATTGCAGCACTACTCGCATAGTCACCGCAGCTCTCCAGTTGCTTCTGAATGGCTACATCGATGAGTTCGTGGACCAGCTGCATATATTTGTTTTTTTTTTTTGATGCTCTTGCCTTGCAAATGGAAACGAAACTATAGGTTTAGAGTATACTTACTTTATTAAATGCTCTTGCCTTGCAAATGAAAACGAAACTATAGGTTTAGAGTGTAGGGAAAGGTGAATACTCACTATAAGCGTAATTTAAGTTTCAGGAAACGATGGAGATAATTTTACTATTCATCTGCGTCGCAATGAAGGCAATACAAAATGAGATTTCGTGACAATTGTTGTCGAAATATTTATAAACGAGGTATTGATAACTAAGGTAACATCTACAGCTGACGAATAATGTTGCTATTTTCATGCCGAGAAGCCATAGTTCTTATCCCGTCTGTGCTTTATCCACACTTTGACTTGGAGTACAGGTCGGTTTTCGTAGGTGACACTTTACTTGGGCTCACTCGTCTGACATTCTAGTGTGGTTAATTATACGTTTATAGGAAAACCAATTCACGATAACAAAACTGAGACACTAACGGCAACAAATTCGTTTGGAAAAGTCTCCCTATTTATTGTCAAATATCTTTACGTATAAATGATCAATGAAATATTTTGCCAAGTTCTAAGTTGACCACTACAAGTTTTATTTGGATAACCCTCCAACCCTACTATAGTGCGACGGTTTTGTCCTCCTGTCACTGTGCCCTTGAATACGCTGCAAGTTGCACCAGCACTAATGTGTCTGCTAGTTGCCCCACAAGAGCATTCCTGCATTCCACGCATATTTCTTTGCCCAGACACAATCACTGTTTTTGAAATGAACGTAGAATACATATTTCAAGGACATCAATCAACACATACCCTTTAAACTGCCTGCTTTTTTTTTCTTTTTTGACGCTTGCAATCAATAAACAAGGTGACACCTACACCTTGCCATCACCTACACTAAGCAGTGGGCCAATGTTAGGAGAATTCGTTACCTCGTGCTGCTTTCGAAAGTTCTTTGTGGCTGCCTTCTGATCACATTTTTTTTAAAGCCGAAAGCCTTAAATTTCTCGACGCGAGGTGACATTTTGAGGGAAACATGGCAGGCGAAAAAAAATGCTAGAAAAATGCACGTGACCTTCTCTGAGCGAGCAGCGTGCGTGTGGAGAGGAAACACCTCACTGTTACGCTATCATGACGTCATAGACTACAAAAATTTGGAATGACATATGACGACGTCTTGATTGGTATTCTGTTGCTTTATTTATGAAACACTATGGTAACAGGGGATCAACTGCTACCACAGTGCTTCATAAAGAAAGTAACAGAATACCAATCAAGAAGGGTGTAAGGCAGGTGGATACAATCTCTCCAATGCTATTTACCGCGTGCTTACAGGAGGTTTTCAGAGGCCTAGAATGGGAAAAGTTAGGGATAAGAGTTAATTGATTGATATGTGGGGTTTAACGTCCCAAACCCACCATATGATTATGAGAGACGCCGTAGTGGAGGGCTCCGGAAATTTCGACCACCTGGGTTTCTTTAACGTGCACCCAAATCTGAGCACACGGGCCTACAACATTTCCGCCTCCATGGGATAAGAGTTAATGGAGAATACCTTAGTAACCTGCCTTTCGCCGATGACATTGCATTGCTGAGTTACTCAGGGGACGAATTTCAACTCATGATTACGGAGTTAGACGAGGAGAGCAGAAAGGTGGGTCTTAACATTAATCTGCAGAAAACGAAAGTAATGTACAACAACCTCGGAAGAGAGCAGCGCTTCGAGATAGGTAATGGTGCACTTTAAGTTGTAAAAAACTATGTCTACTTAGGGCAGGTAATAACCGCAGAGCCGAACCACGAGATTGAAGTAACTAGAAGAATAAGAATGGAGTGGAGCACATTTGGCAACCACTCTGAATTTATGACAGGTAGATTGCCACTATCCCTCAAGAGAAAGGTATATAACAGCTTTATCTGGCCGGTACTTAGCTACGGAGCAGAAACCTGGAGACTTACAAAAAGAATTCAGCTTAAATTGAGGACGACGCAGCGAGCAATGGAAAGAAAAATGGTAGGTGTGACCTTAAGAGACGAGAAGAGAGCAGAGTGGATTAGGGAACAAACGGGGGTTAAGGATATCATAGTTGAAATCAAGAAGAGGAAATGGAAATGGGCCGGGCATGTAGCGCGTAGACAGGATAACCGCTGGTCAATAAGGGTAACTAACTGGATTCTAGGAGAAGACAAGCGGGTTAGGGGGAGACAGAAAGTTAGGTGGGCAGATGAGATTAAAAAGTTTGCTGGTATAAACTGGCAGCAGCAAGCACAGAACCGAGTTAACTGGCGGAACATGGGAGATGCTTTTGTGCTGCAGTGGACGTAGTCAGGTGGCTGATGATGATGATGATGACGACGACGACGACGACGTCCGCGCATGGTGTTGTCACCTGGTCGAACGAGGATCGATGCCGGAGGTAGTGCGATGAGCATGTTTAATCTAATAATTGTTAATCTTTAATCAGTTTAGCTTTAATGATTCATTTCTTTCGACGGGATGTTCTCATCGCTTGATCGTTCCTAGATTTTTCCATTCCAAACTGAGAAAGGTGATGTTTCACGAAGAAGGATGGGAGAAGGTGGGAGACGAAGTGAATGAGAACGTCGAGGTACATCAATGCGTGTCTCGCACACCGGTCTCATTATGTCCTGCAGTGAGTCTTGTCCCGAGTGTACACGTTAATGCATTACTAAGCGCGCAGCAGCATTTCGCCTTCGAGGATTACAGAGAGCGTAACACGAAGTGACTTTTTTTTAACTACGTATAAGCCAACGTAAACACTGCATCGCCCCCCCCCCCCCTTTCTCTACATTTGCTGTGAGCCGCTTTGTTCACTCTGACATTACTGCAGTTCTCTGAACGCTCCATCTTCTTGCGCGACGTGCGAGCGAGTTTTGTATGAGTTACCTTAAAGCTTAGCGATTTCCGCTACAGCATAAGGTGGTAGACTATAGGAAACCATCTCAAAGTGATTGGGCCTGCGGATTCCAGCACCACGACGTGCCTCGCAATAACATTGTTATTTTGGCACGTAATGTTATGTAATCTGACTAGCACTGTTATGCTATAAAAAGGTTGACCGTTTGTGCCAAACATTTAGGCAAGCTATAACGTATTTAGCCTCTAAAACCAGCCCCGCCGTGGTGATCTAGTAAGCTATACTCGTCTGCTGACCCACAGGTCGTGGAATCGAATCCCGGCTGCGCCCGCTGCATTTTCGATGGAAGCGAAAATGCTGTAGGCCCGTGTGCTCAGATCTGGTACACGCTAAAGAACCCCAGGTGATAAAGTTTGTAGAGCCCTCCACTACGGCGTCTCTCATAATCATATGGTGGTTTTGGGACGTTAAACCCCACATATCAATGAATCAAGGCTCTAAAAACAAGCACACCAAACTATGTTGTGCATATTTGTAGCACTCTAAATAAGGTTCACGAACACCAACTTACGCAACAAGAAATCTCAAGGGGACAAACTTGCCTTTATTTAATTTCGCGCTCAAACCACCGTTTTACTTAGTGAATGTAACGTCACCGATTCCAAGATATTGCTTTTATTAAGGTAGTCTGAAGTGGAAAAAGAATGCAACATAATCATGTAAATGAACTGTACTATCGAGTAGACAGTTGATATGAATGACGCCACGGCTAGTGGTAGCACGACCAGTATCTCGTTCTCGCCTTATACTTGCAATGCTTTAAGTACCTGCCTTAAGAAGCTGCTTGTATAGTTCCTGCGATAGCGTGTACACATTGTAGCACATCTTGCGCGACCGTCTTTTTCTTAACAGATCACAGAGGCGTGGCTTTTTTCGACCACATAGGACGCTTTAGAATCAAGGGACTGATCTGATTGACTTGTGGGGTTCAACGTCCCAAAGCCACGATATGATTATGAGAGACGCCGTAGTGGTGAGCTCCGTATATTTCGACCACCTGCGGTTCTTTAACGTGAACCCATATCTGAGCACACGGGCCTACAACATTTCCCCCTCCATCGAAAATGCAGCCGCCGCAGACGGGATTCAATGCCGTGACTTGTGGGTCAGTAGCCGAGTACCTTAGCCACTAGACCACCGTGGCGGGGCAGAATCAGGGGTCTCTTTGAACATATAAATAGCTGCAGCTATAGTAGTCGCGCCTCAATGCAAGCTTTACAAATATCTCTTTAGAAAGTCTCAAGAGCACAAGTAATTGACTGTCATCGGGCTCTTTTAAGGAGCCCTGATCCTTTGAAGAAGTATAAAACTGAAAGCCTGTGAGCCTTCAACTTAAAACATGAGTGACGCTTCGTATTATTTATGCATCTATTTTATAGGCAAGACGGTTTTCAAAGAAAGTGCCTCACAAGCGCAAGACGGTTTAGGAAGAACTTCAGCTCTTCATATGATTTTCTGCGTTTAATACTTGCTCACAAAGCTACATATAAGACAGAAAGATATCCTAAAATCTGATTTTCTATAATAGATAAACTGATATTGTGTTTTAATTACCGGCAAGCACTCACATCTGCCCGGTAGGTACCATATAGGCGCCCGTTCAGAAGCTATATCGCCGGTTTGTCTCTTGTGGCAGTGCGGAGACCCCAATTTGCGTGGACTTAAGTTTGGCTTAGTAAGATGTTTTCGGTGAGAATTCAAACTGTAGGGTGTTGCCTCGGTGGTTCTGCGCGATTGCGTATCCACTATATGTGTTCCGGCGGAGGTTTGGATGTGTCTCATGATACGGCCTGGTCTCGGTGTCTTTGCGACTTGATAACATCTTCGGGTTTCATCACGTTGACCAATGAGGCTAACCCAGATGAACAATAAGTGTCCACAAGAACATGTTGCGGCAGGTGTGAGGGTAAGCTATCATTTAGGCGATCATCTCACGAGTACTTGTGCCCAGTTATTTTGACCAATAAGAATCACCGAGTAATTGTGACAATACCAACAAACATGGCGTTTCAAGTAAGCCTGGATATGGGTTAGAACTATCTTCTCGATCTGTCTTCACTAAAGTATAGACGACGCGTATATGCTTAATGGCGGAAAAATACTGCTCTACATGACATTAAATTATTGTGCTGCACCAAAACACTGCTCGTAGGACAGCGTTTGTGCGCGATATATACCTTCAGCTGTCATAGTGGATGTTTCGAGAAAGAGTTCGACATTGTTCTATTTTTGCAGTATGTGGCGTTAAGCCACCCACGCAACGTTCTTTTTGGCGACGTATGTTTATATAAACTATAGAGACGAACTTAGAAACTATATAGGCGAGAGTAGCCACGAGGTCTTCATTTGGCGTGACATTTGGCAGGGTTTCGCATTGTAATTCCATATATATGTCATATAAGGAATAATTAAGCTCGAACTAATTGGCTCCGAGTATGGGGAAGCCTATTGTCGATGCGACCGAAGTAACATCGGTACATTGGCAGATAACATTGGCAGATTGCAGTAAAGTGAAACCGCAGCTAAACCACGGTGTGAGTGCCAGTTAGCAGGAATTACCTTTTATACCACTCTTTTACACGCAACTAATGAAAGAACGAGTTGCTTACTGGACACTCAAACCCGCACACCCCAAATGCGAAGTACCACCTCTGCACTTTGCGCCGCAATGGCATCACTGACCCCATTTTTGCAGCCAAGTGAGGTTCAAAGCCTCCCCCCCCCCCCTCCTCACAAATTTTGCAATTTTACCTTGTATATGTGCGCACGTGCAAACACACGTGCAGGAAGATGCATAAAGGTTGGTTGAACTCCCCCTCGCCCCTAAATATTTCAGGCTACGCCCCTGGCTGGCCCGATATTTCTTATCCACTGCACGAAGAGAAAGAAGTCCCATTACGCAAACACCGTGGTGGTCTATTGTCCGGTATTCGACGATGCAAGTGTGGCGAGCTGCATAATACAAATCGAGGCAAAGCGGCAGAGCGGGGATGATACCCGTTGTGGTTCAAGGTCATTATCCCTTTTTGCAAGGCAAGTCCGAGACGCGCAACGCTTATAGCATCGCCGGCCCGCCGAACGCCAGCGAGAGAGGCCGTATAGCGATGACGAAGAAAAAGTGGCACAACGAAACCTTTCGGAAACGCCGAGGCGCGCTGCGAGGTGCTCGTCCTCCGAAGAGAGCGAAGACCCCCCCCCCCCCCCCCCGCAAGTGCAAACGCAAAAAAAACAAAACAATAAAAAAGTGCGGCTACAGTTTCTGGCTGCAAGATAATAACAAAGTAATAAAAAACGAAACATTGCGACGCAGGAAAGAAGGCGCCAGCTCGGCCATGGAGCGTCCTATCGCAGCAAAGAAGAGATGGTCGCGAAAAAAGTCGGCTTGAGAGAGTGGCAGGCGAGAGGGGGCACTCGGAATGGTTTCAGTGGGGCATCCGCATATAGGTCGCGAAGCCCAGCCGCTGTGAAAAGAAGACGATGTGTGTGTGTGCGTTGCTTTTACACTAAAGGAAGCCATCTGCTGGTCCCCTCCTCCTCGTCGTACGCACCTTCTGGTCTGGATTTCACGCACGAAAGCGGCTTCTCTGGCGCTAGTAGCGGCAACGTCCGCCTTCGCTACCCTGCGTGTGCATTACATTACATGCGACTTAGGCTGCGTACGTGCGGTCGGAGATGTATGCCACTGAACCCGCGTTCAATAGCTGGCTAGATTCGCTGTTGCTTTTACGCGAGCCTTCTGTGCATAGGAGAGCTATCCTTTTGTGCATCGCTTTCTAGCCTGTAGAGTCACCGACAGAATCGGGATCACTAGGGAGCACGTTGACTGTTATGCGCTAGTCACAGCCACGAGAGGAATCGGTCACCCTGAATGGAGAAAGTAGCGCAGATCAAGACGAAACGAAAGACAAAGAACAATATATTATGATTTGTGGAAAAAATCGCAGCAAAATTTTGATAGGACTCGAAGTAACAGAATTGTAGTACTGTGTTTACATTTGATGTTTCCAATGATTGAGCCATGGCGCTTGTAAAGCAAAGTGAGCGAATATTTTTTTTTTAGAGAGCTATGACTTCATGCCCGGTAGTGGGTTGCGACGTAGTTATAAATACTTGGTTGGTTTAGTGCTCATAACATTGCCCTCTTCGCCCTCCACTACGGAGTCTTTCATAATCACATGGTTGTTTTGGGACGTTAAATCTCACATATCAACCAATAAAGCAACACTGCCCCCTTCATCAGCCCTGTGTTATTCCCAAGGGCTTGGACTTGTCTGCTGGTTCTCGCCATGGAGTTCACTTGGTGCTTGCATAAATGGGCGTTGTTTCTGGGCTCTTGTTACATAGCGCATATATGGTGTAGAGTGTCGTACAGGTATCACTGTCCGCACGAAGGCACAGCAGTATGACGACTTTCTTTCTCTGGTAATCCTGCAGAGTAGGGATGGGTACGGCCGCCTATTCTATAATGACCCCGAATGCCATGGGTAGTACGTGGTACTGTTCTGTCCTGTTCTTGCTAAGGACGTGGTCGTGGTGATGTTTCCCTGGTATACACCTTTTCACAGGAAGGAAAAAAAAACAAACACCGCCATGATGGGCTGTGCGCGGGAGTACAAAAGCTAAGGGCGCAGCGTTTTCAGTGCATTTTCGAGGGGACGCGCCAATTTGCACAGCCCAAGGAGGGCTATGGCGGCGCCCAAAGATGCGTTTATGAAAAGGTGTATAGACGTACCAGGTCGTGAGGTAACAAGGATCCGCATCCACGTTGGAGGGAGGGGCATAGGGGTGGGCAACTGCTTATATTGCCAACCTTTGCCGATGTGCATGTCGCCCGAGTGTGATACCTTTAAATTTGAAGGAACTGAATTTAGGCATAGCACCACAAAAAAGAGGTTTTGGCGACGATTCACTAAACGACGAAAAGGGATGGACATTGCCGATAGCCCACCTACATGTCAGACATCGAGATGCTTCCAGGAAGTAAATCTGCCGATTTTTTTTTCTGGTTAATGGCCTGACATGCCATTCTACGCGAAAAGACATGATTTTTTTTCTTTTTTATGAAAACATCGTTAGCAACACAACCTCATACCATAGTTAATATGTGGGATATAACGTCCCCAAACCACCATATGATTATGAGAGACGCCGTAGTGGAGGGCTCCGGAAATTTCGAACACCTGGGGTTTTCCGACGTGCACCCAAATCTGAGCACACGGGCCCACAGCGTTTTCGCTTCCATCGAAAATGCAACCGCTGCAGCCGAGATTCGATCCCGCGACCTCTCTGCCCCTCTCACCCTTCTCTAGCTCGCTCCACGTCATACTTCTACGCGCCGTTAGTCATTGCACTTAGAGTATTCTGATCGAACCCCGGGATGCAAAGCACAGACGTCCTCGTGGTTCTTTTGGTGCAGTTCGCTCAGGCATGCGTTCAATGAAAAAAACAAAAACAGTAAGCAAGGTAAAGTAGCTGCAAAGTACCAGGCTGCGTTGTTGAGTCCCTTCATTGAACTTTTACCTTCACAGGTCGTGTCTGGCACAGTCGCCTTTGTGCCTTTATTGTAACGAGAGTGAATCTTTGGAGCACTTCTTTTTGTCATGCCGAAAACTCAAAAGTCAAAGGAAAAATTTACTCGAAGAACCCCTACGAAAGTTGGACTTAAACTTGACAGTTCCGGTGATTCTTTCATTTGGCGTGCCCCGCCGTGGTGGTCTAGTGGCTAAGGTACTCGGCTGCTGACCCGCAGGTCGCGGGTTCGAATCCCGGCTGCGGCGGCTGCATTTCCGATGGAGGCGGAAATGTTGTAGGCCCGTGTGCTCAGATTTGGGTGCACGTTAAAGAACCCCAGGTGGTCAAAATTTCCGGAGTCCTCCACTACGGCGTCTCTCATAACCATATGGTGGTTTTGGGACGTTAAACCTCACATATCAATCAATCAATCAATCAATCAATCAATCTTTCATTTGGCGCAGTCACATTTGGTTTCAGTCACAGGAGCGTTTTTACCGCTCTCACAAATTTCTTACGAGAACCTAAAAGAATGGAATGCTAGAAATAGATAACTTCAGTTGTTTTATGTATAGAATTCTTTTTTTTCTTTTTTGTGTGTTTATTATGTTTTTATTTTCAAGTTTCTTTTTGTTTGTTTAGAAATCTGACAACTTTAAATTATTACCTACATTACCTAATTAATCCAACCCTTGGTTTCGTGAAGTAAACTAATTTAAAAAGCAAGGCACCGTCCCATTCGTGGCCTATCCCCCTAGGTGGGTTGCGCCAAGGTGTCGAGGAACCAACCAACCAACCAACCACTGCAGAAAGCCGGCGAGCACGCGGGCGAGCACGCGTATCAACCTACTCCACTTTTACCGCGCCGTCAAAACGGCTTACTGCGTTATACGTGCCTCCGTTGTTATAAACGTGTCAGAGCTGTCCGTCCCGATTCGATCTCGTCCCCTTTGTTTCTGCACCTTGCGCACGTGCGCGTAGTGGAGCGATCAATTATGAGGGCGTTGGGAGTAACGGTGCTTCCACTATCGCGAAACCAGCCTGCACGCAGCGCCAGGCGTTTTTTTTTTTTTTTGAGCATTTCAACGCACGGTAACGAAAAAAGAAAGAAAGTCACAAAAAAAGAAACGTTCTTCTCGCGAAAATGAAATAAGGAAGGGGATAGGAGGCAAATGTCGAAAGAGAAATAATGCAGAACGTCACGAATTGATTTGAAGATTTAGAAATCTCAGAATTGGTGTTTATAGTCTGTGCTTGTTGAAATAAAGAACGGCGCTGACAAATAAATTTATTTACACTTATACCCACAGCCCCCTCTGGGGGCATTGTTGTAGGGGGTTTACAAATTCAAAGTACATTTATGTCAGTGGGGACAAGTTGAATTGCACGGCACTCAAAAAATAAAAACAAATCAAAATACCTAAATTATAGCATACAATATCATTGTGTGACCACATACTCCTTTAAAAGGGAAGGAAACGCTGTGGAAGGGGTGGTCACAATGTTTTTTGGGAGACTGTTCCATTCGTGAATAGTTTTAGGAAAAAAAAGTATTTGCATACGTCGATATATTATCAAGAAGGAATTACCAGAAATGAATTGTAACGCGAGTGCTTATGAGACGGCGAGCACGACTGTTCAAGTAGCAAAATAAATTACGTGCAATGTAGTGATATGCCTAAATTTGTTTTTTTTTCTGTCGTGAAAAAGAAATTGTGATATTGAAAATGCATAATCCCCCCTCTCCACAATGATGGGGGGGGGGGTCTTATTTAAATGCAGTCGATGCGAAGACTCTGATTGCCTTCATAAGTCTAAAACAACAGCAATCAATGGAAACTGAAATTATTGTTCAAAAGTGTACATTAGTATCCTGAGCGTTCACTCCCACAAATTGTCGCTCATTTTCTTTTTGCGGGAAATTGTACATATTAACAGCGCGACAGAGGTCCTGGAACCAGCCAATTATTATAGCGCTCAAATTTATACATGCAGTCGGTACTAAATGTTTATAGGAGACCACTAGGTCTAGAAAAAAAAAAACCTTGAATTTCGCAGCATTTTGCCCCTGTATTCGGTGGAACTAAGCAGCGTACATGTTGTTAGCGTGTTATATTGCAGACTTAAAATCCAAATTTAGAGCTGCCTGAAGAAGCCGGGAGAATATTCAGCTTCTTGTGTCTAGTGGTCTTCGAACTTTTGACGCAGCCTGCAGGTGCTAAATGTTCCCTATAAGATCAAGGTTGCACTCAACTGAGGCTCCGAAAAACAGCATGACGCGTGCAGTATACACTACGCAGCGCTTCTTTTTGGTTCAGCGGTACACGCACGCCACACCGTCCGAGGCTTCGCGCACATGGAGGGGAGGTACGATGTAAACACACTCACGCCGGGACTTATCTGGGACGGCCTTCACACCAGCCCATTCTACACCACTGTACGTGCGGCAGCTGTGCGTTTTTTTTCTTTTTCTTACATTCGTATGCCTCTCAGGACCAATAAAGTTGTTTGTCATGTGTCTTACATTCGTGTTTTCCGCGTTGCGTTCTTCTCTTCGGTTGCAGCGTTTATTATATTATTTTGCTTCGTCCTCGTGACCAGGAGGAAAACCCTGGCGCCATCTCGGCGAACTCTTACATATTCCTCGACAGTAGTGCTGCTTCAGCAAAGGGGAGCCCAGCGCCGTGGTGGTCGGTTCGCAGAGATGTGAACAGGGTTATGCAGATGAATTCATTCGTTAGGGTGAGAAGATTTCACGAGAGAGAGCGAGGGTAACCGCGTAGGAGGGTAAGCTACAAAAGGAGGACAGTGAAAGAGACGCTCTAGGGTGATGCGGGAGTTTCTGAATAGACAAATAGAAAATTAATTAGAAGGGAGAGTGAGGGGGGTGCACTTGTACTTGTACAACCAGGTGCCTCGGCCGAACTTCGCCCAGGTTCCTGCCCTTAATCAGTCCACACCTCTATCTGTGACGCAGCTTGCCTGTTTCACTTTTGGTTAGGAGGATATCGTTATCTGGAGTAGAAATCAGGGCAATTGTGAGGCGAACCCCTGCAGCATCTGCTTAGAGCATTTATCTCGCTTTGTTAACGAGAACTGTCTGACACTTATGCCAATAAAAGTATAGGGGATGATATTACAAGTATCTGTAATGTAAATGTGAAGAAAGCAAAGTGGATGAAAAGATAACTTGTCGTAGGCAGGAACCGAACCAGCGACATTCGAATAACGTGTTCCCTATACTTCCCTGCATATTTGTCTGTCGATTCTCGTTATTATTGTTTCTGACAAAGAAAAGACGAGCCTTTATGTTTAGTCTTTTTTTCCTTATCTCTCGTGGTTAGGCGTAGTGGTTGCGACACTTCATCTGTTACGCGCGAAGCTGTTCAATACGAACTAGAATGTCGGACACACACGTGTGACTCGTGAACTAAAGGACAAACTAGCATGTGTCCATACAATTTTGTCATCTTTATGACATTGAAAGTACTGGAAGCAGCCGCACAAGTTAAAAAATATATATCACATGACAATGCCACTGCACTCTCGTATAAGTCAAAGTGTTCATGTTTGCTTTTCCTTTTACCACTTAGCTTCCTTCCCTACGCATCGAGTAGAAAACGGGACGTGCCACATTTGCACACGAACATGTAAAGCCGACAGACAATGATGAAGAAGGAAACGAAAACGAGCATACTCATAAAATTATATATATATATATATATATATATATATATATGACGTAAGAAGGTAGCGACGTTTGGTAGAAGCCGATGAGGAAGAAGCCAGAATAGAATAAACATGGCGTATGAGCCATGCCGCGTCTCCCAGTCATCATAGCGTCACACGAGTCGGCAGGATTAAGACCTCGCAACCACTTGGCCATCATCATCGCAGACCTCAGCGAGACGCAGTGACCGAACGCAGACGACAGAAGTGCATCACCACTGGACACCGTGGCGACCATCATAATGGAACCATTGACGGACCTTCCCATCCCCAAGTACACCAGAGCAGCGGACGATGGACCCGTGCAGGACTGGTTCTACCTGTTCGAGCTCTACGCTACCGCTGCATCATGGTCGGAACGGGAGATGGTCGCCAACTTTACCGACTACGTCTCCGGTGAGGCCTTCAAATTCTACCTCACCTACATATTTCAAAACGAGTCATGGGAAAAGATAAAAAAAGAAATGATCGTTCGGTTTAAAGATTACAATGACGACTACGACGAAGACTTGCTAACAACCCACTATCCACAGACAACCGCACTCGGTCGTCACAGTCAAAAGCAGCCTTCATGTATTGACCAACCTCCTGCTTTTCCGTCGCGTGGATCTTCGGTCGCTCACAACGCCCACCTCGCGCCTCACACGTTCCCTATGGTCAGAATAGAGCAGAGAAGCTCGGAACATACTCAGTCAATCCCGGGACCTACAGTTCAGTTTCATGCGCCAGAAGAGCTCGCATCGTTCGTTGCACAGAAACACAGTCATTCGAATCTGACCCAACCACGCCTATTGCGGTGTCGTCATTAAGAGCACAGTCATCTGAAAGCCGAAACACAGGAGGCTCGGAAGCAACTCTTACAGTCCGCCAGATGCCAGAATCCTACGTAATGAATGCTGTCGCAGGCACCTCTGATGTTCCTCCAGTCAAATCTGTCCTACCAACTTCACTGCTTGAAAAGCGTTACAACAGCCCACAGACTACCAGATGCCGGCTGGACACTACATCAGTTTGTAAAGAAAACCGACATGATGTTCAAGAAGCGCTCCCACCTCAGCACGTTCCAGTACAACCGCAGCAACGCCACCAAAAGCGAGTCCAAAGATTCGAGACACTCCAACAGATACGGCAACAAGGACGACGACGCAAAGCGAGCCTCTTAAAGCAAGCTCAAGACGTGAGACATATACGCGTCAGGTATCGGCGCCACAAACGCGTTTTGAACAAGAGATCAAGACTTCGCCTACGATTACAGCTCCGAAATCACAGAAAACGACGAAAGAGAAAAAAAGGCATCATCTATAGAACGCAGAGACCAAGACACCATTCCGTCAGCCGCGACCATCGCACTCGCAAACTGGAAGCACACCGTCTGTACTCACCACGACACACAATTCGACACCTTCGACATTCGAACCTGAAATGCTACAGGGACTCCCAACTTTACCCGTTCTTCACAAGAACTCAACCGATGTCATCACCAGTGCAGATCTCCAGGGTGTGGTTATGCCATCCAGGACGCAACAGCCAGCCTCGTCCACCCGAGTTCTCTTAGATATGACCGGACTGCTTCCCTCTGCTGTGGATTTTTTTTTGCGCGAGTTAAGGAGCTCCCTTGTCAAACGGAACTACGGTGCATTTTGACATTTTTCGCTTTAACACTCTGCGTTTTTGTTGTTTTGTTAAGTGTCTGACGCGAATTCTTCCGGGGGGAGGGGGAATCATGTGACCTAAGAAGGTAGTGACGTTTGGTAGAAGCCGATGAGGAAGAAGTCAGAATAGAATAAACATGGCGTATGAGCCAGGCCACGTCTCCCAGTCATGATAGCGTCACATCATATATATATATATATATATATATATATATATATATATATATATATATATATATATATATATATATATATATATATATATATATACCTATCGCAATCGTCACTATCCTGCATTACTTCTTAACAATTTCTTTATTACGTATAAGGTTTATTGGCTTCCCTGACTACATGACCGTGAGTTGTGCCTAACCCTGTAACAGCCGCTGACACGCAGGTCGCGGGATCGAGGGATCGAATCCCGGCAGCCGCAGCTGCATTTTCGATGGAGGCGAAAATGCTGTAGGTCCGTGTGCTTAGATTCGGGTGCACGTTAAAGAACCCCAGGCGGTCAAAATTCTCGGAGGGAGCCCTATGGCGTCTCTCACAAGAATATGGTGTTTTTTTTACGTTAAACCCCACGTATCAATCATTCAAACATGTAACAGCCAATCTACCACATGATGGGCTATTTCGACTCTCCTAAATTCCTTTTGCGCATGAGAAATATAGCACTTTCGGCAACCGTGTGAAAATTTTCATTTGGAGATAACTCAGAAACTGATTACTAATTGATGAATCTATTCATTGGCGTAACAATGAACATACAAATAAAATCTAATTTTCTCTGGTAACCACAAGTCCAAATAAACAGGATTCCTCAACTTTCCTATGGTGGAAATTTGTAGTGGCTTTACAGGGCTAAGCTATAATAATATTATCAATAATGATGTAAAGGGGGTTTATTGAAGGACTCAGCAAGCGGGTGGTAGCTCTAAAGGAAGGCAGGCAAACCCAGATGACGGTGCTTGATCGCCGATCTCGTGCCTTTTTCTTGTGCTGATGATAGCTGACCTGATGGTATCAACGTCTTTCTTATTCACTACAATTACTCCCGGCGAAAAAGTTGAAGCCATCCTGGCGATCTAACACGTGGGGACAAGCGGGTCAAAGTACGGCTTCAGACGGTTTACGTGAACGATATCACGTCCACGCCGACGATGGTCGCTCGGTGGCGTGAGGGGTTCAATGGCGTAGTTCACGGGTGAAGTACGCTCGACCACGCGGTAAGGACCATGATAATTGGAGAGTAGCTTGGGTGATACACCAGAGGCGCAGGGCGGTACATGAAGCCATACAAGTGCTCCAGGAACGAACGTTGGTGCAGAACGATGGTCGTCGTCACGGATCTCCTTCTGGCGCTGTTGGTTGGATGTAGTAAGCCGCTTGGCTAGCTTGCGGCACTCTTCTGCGTAACGAGTGGCTTCCGAGACAGGCTTGTATTCGGAGGGATCTGGCGAGTATGGCAGTAAAGTGTCGATGGTGTGTGATGGTTCGCGACCGTACAGGAGAAAAAATGGGGAAAACCCGGTAGTGACTTGTGTAGCGGTGTTATACGCGTATGTAACAAATGGGAGAACGAGGTCCCAGTTTGTTTGATCAGAAGCGACACGCGTAGCGAGCATGTCCCCCAGAGTACGATTAAACCGCTCAGTCAAGCCGTTCGTCTGTGGGTGGCAGGCTGTACTCTTCCGGTGTAAAATATGGCACTGTTGAAGAAGTGCTTGTATTACATCGGAGAAGAAAACACGCCCTCGGTCTCTGAGGAGTTCTCGAGGAGGACCATGACGAAGCACAAAACGATTGAGTATGAAAGTTGCGACGTCTTGTGCTGCAGCTGTGGGGAGAGCAGCAGTTTCAGCGTACCGTGTTAGATGATCCACTGCCACGATAGCCCATCGGTTGCCTGCCGTTGTTAATGGTAGTGGTCCGTAAAGGTCAATTCCTACACGGTCGAATGGGCGGTCTGGGCATGGAAGTGGCTGCAATGAACCTGTTGCAGGATGTGGCGGGCTTTTCCGCCGCTGACATTCGTGGCAGCCGCGAATGAACTGGCGGACGAAGGTAAACATTCCGCGCTAGTAATACATTTTTCATAAGCGCTCGTAGGTCTTGAAAACACCGGCGTGAGTACATTGCGGGTCGGAATGAAACGACGCGCAGATGGTAGAGTGCAGCGTTCGGGGAATGACTAGTAGCCATTTCCTACCATCTGCTGAATAGTTGCGCCGGTACAAAAGGCCATCCCGAATACTGAAGTGCGGAGCCTGGCGGCGCAGGGTTCGAGTGGTTGGAAGTTTCGGTGCCTCGGATAACGCGTCAAGAAGCGAAGCGATCCATGGGTCATTGCGTTGTGCAGAAGAGATGGTGTCCTCGTCAAGTGCTGACAACGTGTTGTCCGAGGAAACAGATGAGATGTCCGGGGATAGGGGAGATCGTGACAGTGCATCAACATCGGCATGCTTGTGGCCGGAACGATATACCACGCGAATGTCATATTCTTGAAGCCGAAGAGCCCAACGGGCAAGACGACCCGATGGGTCCTTAAGCGAAGATAACCAGCATAATGCGTGGTGGTCCGTTACTACATCAAAAGCACGGCCATAAAGGTATGGGCGGAACTTGACAAGCGCCCAAACGATCGCCAAGCATTCCTTCTCGGTGACGCTGTAGTTTGATTCAGCCTTGGTAAGAGTTCTGCTGGCGTAGGCGACGACATACTCGGTGAATCCAGGCTTGCGTTGCGCGAGAACCGCACCGAGGCCGACACTACTGGCGTCGGTGTGGACCTCAGTTGCTGCCGTAGGATCGTAGTGACGCAGTATTGGTGGCGAAGTGAGGAGACTACGAAGAGTACAGAAGGCTTGGTCACACTCAGAAGACCATGACGAGATATCAGTGGTGCTGCCTATAAGTTTGGTCAAAGGCGCAATGATAGAGGCGAAGTTGCGCACGAACCGGCGAAAGTACGAGCATAACCCCACGAAGCTCCGTAACTGCTTCATAGTCGTTGGTTTGGGGAAGTCGGCGACAGCACGTAACTTAGCCAGGTCTGGAAGTATACCGTCCTTTGATACGACGTGCCCGAGAATCGTAAGTTGCCGAGCAGCGAAGTGACACTTCTTGAGGTTGAGTTGGAGCTGAGCATTCTTCGGGCACGTGAGGACGTGTTTGAGGCGCTCGAGATGTGTTCCAAAGTCTGGCGCAAAGACGACTATTTCTTGTGCTGATAATAATAATAATAATAATAATAATAATAATAATAATAATAATAATAATAATAATAATAATAATTCCTGGGTTTAACGTCCCAAAACCACCATATCATTATGAGAGACGCCGTAGGCTCCGGCATTCGATCCAGCGACCAGCGGGTCAGCAGCCAAGTGTCTTAGCCACTAGACCACCATGTATGGCTAAGCTGTCAACTGAAATTATCCGCAGCTAGAAATATTGAAGTTTTCGTGCGCAATACTGGCTTCTCACAGCTCATTCATGCCCTCCACATTCTTAATGGAACCAGTGTGCAATTAGTCATGACCGCTATGCCGAACCGTTCTAAAATAACGCTCGTTTCTTTGCGCTAAATAACAATCTTATGTTCAAATGAAAGTGTTCATCTGTTTCATAAGTGACTAAATAAACTAAAAATGCGTGGTGCACTTTCTCACCCTGTGCCTTTAGAAGCGGGGCTGCGTACGCCAGACCGGAACCGCGCTTTGATGAGCACACCGCTTCTGTCACAGCCTGACTCAAACAATGCGTGCAGCGCTTCAATTGAATTCACTTTTCATCCCGTTTCCGGTGCAGTTGCATGATGAACAATGGGCATACAAAGTGAATACATAAGAGATCCTGTCACTTTTTCATCATCCGTACAGAGCAGACATGCATGGAGCTGGCGATCAGAAGCCCCTTCGTTTGTTTCAGTCCGATACCTAATTTGCTTACCCACTCTCAATTTGAACCAAGGCGGTAAAATAAGCACCCATCGCGGTCGCTTTTTCCGTTGTGTGAATGACCTTCTCGTGTTCCCAGCACCGTCATTTCAGTCACGGCAGTTCCTTTAACACTGTCTCTCTGTCACCAGTCTACTTGCAGTTGTCTGCGCTGCCATCCACAAGATTCGGTTAATTAAACTCGATGCGATTGGGTCAAATCAGAAGTGCAGCTAAACTAGCTCGACACTACGGCGTTTACACGCGTCCTAGCAATCGATTTCGGTGAGTGAACCAAGAAGGGTCTGATCCCAGAACCCAGAGGGGTCTGAACCCAGAAGGGTCTGATCCATTGCAGCTTTCGTTCATAATGCGGCATTTACACGTTATACATGGAATACTGTATGTTCATGCATTCTGCTTAATATTGTAGTTTACGTTCCCCTTTCATGTTTTCATATCATTCTTTTGGCTTCAGCCAAAGCTTGAAAGTATCAGCAACACGACTGCAGCATCTGTTGTGACATAAAAAATGTGCTTGGTCCACTGTCTAATGACTGGTTGTCTGCCAGTACCACAACAGCAGTACACATGAACTCTGCGAAGCATTTCGTGCTCAACAGATGACACGTCTGCTATGCCGTTGCAAAGAACGGTGATTCTGTCGTGCCAAAAAGGTTACCCCTTGCTAGACACATCGTCGTGGGTTCGTCCTCTCCGTATACACCACTGGCGTAGATAGGACAGCAACGGAAGAGGGGAAGTGCATATCAGGTGTTTTTAATCTCCGTCAATTTTTTTCTGTTTTACATATGTATCACACACACACACACACACACACACACACACACACACACACACACACACACACACACACACACACACACACACACACACACACACACACACACACAAACACACACACACACACACACACACGCACGCACGCACACACACACACACACACACACACACACACACACACACACACTACTGGAACAGCGTCATCGCCTTTCGTCGGCTAAAAGAGCAGTCAAAGCTGTCTTGTGCTTTTTGAGGACTACAGGCCTACGTGACCACCTTTAACTTTTGTGTAGTGCCACCGCTGCATACGCACCAGCCGATTGACTGACAATCCTCCTTTTTTTGTTTTTTCTCCCCCTCTTTTTCTTCTCTTTCCTCTCTCTCTCTCTCATCTATATGCCCCCTTCCTAATCCCCCAGCGTAGGGTAGCGAACCGGGCATGTGCCTGGTTAACCTCCCTGCCTTTCTTCTTGTTGTTTATCCCCCCCCCCCCACACACACGTGTGCACGAACGTCCATAAAAGGCGCTTAAAACCACTTCCGAAAATAAATTATGACTAAACCCCCTGTCATATACCGATGTCTTGCGTCGGTAACTCAGGACATTACGACGCCGGTCATGATGCTCACGCTGCGCTGTCGGCCGGAACGACAAATACAGGGGCCCACAAAACAATGAGCTGCCTCTCCCCGCCCTCCACGACAAACCCAAAACAATAGAGCTTAGCTTTCGTACTGTCACATCTCGCAAAACCGTGACAATCGCGGCGTCCTCTCCATGTTACCAGGTTTTGCGCGGCCCCATTCTGCTTTCACTATAGCTCCAGTTCTTTAAATGAGAAAAGCCTTCCATGTCCGTCATCAAACGTGAAAATTGACCGTCAACCACGTCTCGCGTCAATATGACGCAATTACATCGCCACACGGCGTCATCACGACGTCGCAGATCACCATAGCTTGCTACGTCATTGTGACCACTGTGACCTCATCAGCCGGTCACATGCATCGAAACATGATGCCGTAATCACATGACATCATCGCTTGGTCAAATGCAAGCCGATCAGGGAAACAGTGCAAATTTAGGTAAATAATACTATTAATACTACTCTTACTACTACGGATAATAATAATAATAATAATAATAATAATAATGATAATAATAATAATAATAATAATAATAATAATAATAATGATAATAATAATAATAATAATAAAAATAATAATAATAATAATAATAATAATAATAATAATAATAATAATAATAATAATAATAATATAACTTGTGGTTTTGCGTCCCTAAACCACGATATAATTATGAAGAATGCCGTTGTGGAGGGCTCCGTAAATTTTGACAATCTGGTGTTCTTTCACGTGCAACGACATCGCGCACTAAACGGGCCTTCACCATTTCACCTCCATCGAAATGCGACCGCTGACAAAACTGCGGCAGACGTAGAAATTTATGAGAAGGGGGGTGGGGTGGATGGAGCTAGTGAGAATCAATGCATCGATTCAATAAGGACGACGGCTTTTGCTTTCGAGTCATCGTATAGGCGAACGCATAAAGCAAGTTTGGAAATGGTGAAGCAATTCAGATAAAATTTTAACTCCGCCACCAGTTAAGCTGGTATTCTAACGACGTCTTTATCTC
Organism: Rhipicephalus annulatus; assembly: GCA_013436015.1. NCBI lineage: Eukaryota > Metazoa > Arthropoda > Arachnida > Ixodida > Ixodidae > Rhipicephalus > Rhipicephalus annulatus. The sequence goes on from WOVY01011964.1 coordinate 101,728, forward strand.
CGCAAACATAGCGTCGCTATACGAAGTTTCGCGCCATGGCGCAATCGACGCGTGAACGTAATGCCACAGTTTTCGCGATCGTTCTGAAAATTTAGTGGCGCTTGGTGTGTGAGTACCAGCGATAACCGCTGTTATCACTGGTGCTCACGTAAGCTCTCAAGTAAACTTGACTATTCGCGTCCAGCGCGTAATCTCAACAGAATAACCTGAAGCAATCGCAGTGCTTCTCGAACATTGCGGTGTGGTCTGCGCCGAACGTTGCTAGCAGATTTTTTAGGTGAAACCCGAATAAATACTGAATAAATAAAAACAAAGCAATCAACACTCGCGGCTATTTGGTTAAACAGTTTTCAATGCGGCCAACAACAATGCCTGCACGATATGCTAAAGGATTACCTAACCATTGGAGGGGGAGTGTCAGTAAGGTATTATATATGATTCGACCAGATTCGTCTCGCTCCAAACGCCACCTTGAAGACTAATGCGATGAAGCTGAAGTCACGAACTATCACCACATCGTTCATATACGCCTTGCTGCTTGACTCACTTCTTCGTGAATAGTAGGGGTGCCTTCAATACGGCTTGCCTTCAATTCCAGATAGGTCTCGTTGACTCGAAACAACCAAGCGCCCCTTGCCCTTACAGCGTGCAACGCTTCCGGTAATTCGCTCCGTGACTGGCCCTTCGTTCTTTACTTCCTCCTTCAGTTCCTTCCGATGATGTATGCGGCACGGTAGACGTGGTTCGGATACAAATCGCGGCAAGAGCGGGAGAACGGCCTGAGGAAAGAAAACACGAACAAAAAGGCGCACCCTTCGTTCATGACGTCATAGCACGCAGAGAACAGTGCCGCTGCACGCATATAACACGCTGGTGTGTAGCTTTTTTCAATTCTTTCATCATGCTCTCCCGCTGTGTGTGGTGGCAAGCTACCACAGCTCAGGGTTAGCGGGTCACAAGAGAAAATTCTTTTTTTTTTCCCCGGCTGACCCTCGGACCACTACTGCTTGTCTGCGGATCGCGGCTTGGCTGATAAGCGGGACCGGATCCGTTTAGGTGTGGACGCCACTTTGTGACACCGCTGACCCCTCACGTCGGTGGCGGCCGCATATATCCGGCCTTATATCGACACTCGCCGCCGAAATCACGCCGTGTACACGTATGTGACTGGCGTATACGAGGCATAGCGTGCTGAACGTATCAGCTGCAGATTACAGCCGCTCAACGCCGCGGCATGCAGCCGGCTTCGGGAACATGTTTCACAGAGGGCGTTGGCCGCACCTAACTTTCTATAATCTTCTTGCGCGCGTGTGTATGTGCGTCCTGTCGACGCAGAAAATAGGGGAAGAGGACGACAACGTAAATATTAAGAGCGAGTCGAAAGTAGGCCGGCGCCTCTTGGGTAAGGCACGCGTTTCCACGCAACACGTGTGACCGCAACCCGGGCATTGAGTTTTCCTCTCAAAATAGTCATTTTAAGCGACAAAGTCAAGGGGGGTCATGGGTTAGGAGGTCTTCCAAAATTGTGAAAATAGCAAGGGTAGTGCTTGTATTTCTATATCGCTAGATTGTCATTAAAAAAAGAAGACGAACCCTGGGGGGCACCTAATCGCCCACATTAAAAGTATTATACGAGAGACTTCAAAACGCAAAGCCAGCTTTAAAAAAAAAAAAAAAACTAAGAGCGACACTCCACTTATGACGAAATCATCTTAGTGCCAATGATTGCACAGCTATGGCCGGTGAAGTTGCATAGCTGAGTGGAACTCGGAAGAACCTCGTAATTGTCGCTCTAATTCACGAAGACGACAGACTCAAAAGAGTGACACGTGTAGTCACGCATAATTCAAATACGAGTGAGCTAAGACTAACAAAAACATGGTCCTTCGCCTTTTTTTGCGCCGGTACACTGAACGTCGGCACAACTTCGGTTTGTACTTTTAGCACCGGGCCTGAACACTCATTCGCAACCGTATAATAACGGACGCGAGATTGTACTGCCGGGTTATCACTTGCGAAAGCTGTTCCACTCTGTTTCGCGTTCTCATTTAGTTTGTTCATAACAAAACGTAATGCGATACCCTGTACAAATTGTCACTGTATGACACGTATAGGTGCGCGTCTAAAATAGGCGAAACGCATTAAGCCATGACTCTAATTAAAACGCGCAAACCATGCACACTCTAGCTCGCCCGCAAGGTATTTTTAAAGGTGTTCTATTCACCCTTGCGAAGCATACGTGGTTACTGACATCATATAATGCTAGAGCTGATCTGTCCCAATCCAACCAACATCTTTAATTTTTACATTTTTTACGTGTATTCTTGCAAGCCCTTTAATTTTTCTATTGTGGTCAGTGTAGGAGGGTAGGTACTACACTTAATGCACTGCCTTTTTGTTTAGTATTATTGAATGAACAGCATCACTAATGTTCCCACTTCGATTGGGCGAGTAGGACTCACACCTGCATGTCGTTCTATCTTAATCATGCGTAGGTTCTGGGTTTACCTGTGAAGCTCACAGGACCTTTTTCTGCACATACTTCCTGAAGTGGTTAAATGTTTGATTGAAAAAATAAATTATTGAAAATATCGTACCAACATGCTTCTATACCTACGCTCATTTTTACTCACAAACGCTAGGAATTGACTAAGGAGACGTACAAACGGTGCTATAGATGCATCGCACAACTGAAGATGCGTAAAACAGGGCAGCCAGTTCTTTATGTTGCTCTACCTGCGCAATTTTACACTGTTTCGGCTAGCACCGTGCAGCGTGGCACCACACCTTTATAGTAGGCTGTTTGTTCATTTACTTCTTTTACAACGCAGCTCTTCTTCTTTTAGTTATACTCTTACGCGAGTCGTAAGAACGATCACCATCATGAATGGCTGCTACCTGTGCAACGTGATACCTATGCGCTCTCTTCGCCATCCTCGTCATCTTCTAGCTTCGGTCGCGCCCCGAACATGTGTGTCCAGCACGTGCTCACCCGTGGCGCTGTTTTGTCTGGTGGGGGATGCTGTAACTCTTTTGGGCATGAGAAGGAGTACAAAGAGGGAGAGAGAGACACGAGAATCATTCGTGAAAAAATTTTCTAGACGAGGTGGGATTCCAACCCACGCACTGACGATACGTAGGCGAGCACCGTAACCAGTCGGCGGTATATAGGCACGCTATAGCAAAACAAAGCCTTTTGTAGTACAGCAATGGAAGTGAAGGTGATTGGGATTGTTTGGGGTGAGAAGGAAAAGAAAGAGTAAAGCATAGCGTAGAGAGAGAAAGAAACTTGGGAAACACAGAAAAAAGAAAGAAAGACGGAAAGAAAAAATCAAGAAAGTAAAATAGAGAGATGATGAAGAAATAGAAAGATAGAAAAGCGAGAAATGGAAAGAAATACATATACACAGAAAAAGAGAAAGGAAGAAATAGAATAAGACAGAGAAAAAAAGAAAGAGAAAGAAGCTTCCGCCCAGCTGCGCACTTCCTTCATGCTTGGCACCACTAGCGCGAACCTGCCTTATTTTTAATTTTTTTAATTTTTGAAAGGGGAGATTCGCACTCAACGTATATTTACTGCTGCTCCTACTTGCAGCGTCTCTCCGGACAATTTACGTCAGTGAGGTTGCCTGAAAACGCCCACCATGTCAGGGACATAAACATGCTTCACCGAAAAACTCGGCCTCCTGTTCGCCGAACCGGTTCACGGCCGTCACTGCCGAGCCCTTGTCGGTCCATCTGGACGACCGTTTTATTATTGCTTCCTTCGCGCAACTCAAGATTCCGCCGTTGGCATTTTACTGCAGATATATCAGTTTGTTTCTATGCGAATGACTAAAGAAGGGCAAACGTAAGTGAACAAAGAAGAGCTAGCGCATGCGAAGGGAACAAGACTGTAACACGGGTGGAGGCAGTTCCCAATTGCGCTCTGACTCCGAGCTTGATCAGCCGATAACGTCCTGTTCCAATACACGAAAAAAGTCATATTGAAGCAGTGCGCTTCGTCTTTTGCGCATACGCGTATAGACAATGATTTCACACGTGGCCGCGATCGTATATCGACCATTGAGAGAGAGAGAGAGAGAAAAAAGGAGTTCTGGCTGCCACAGTAAAAGACTTACCCTGGCTCACCACCGCCAGAGAAGAAAATTTTGGGCTAGTTGTTTTTTTTACATTCAATGAAGCCATAGCGCTGTATAGACATGGACCAAGAAAGAGGACGAGCACACATCCTCATCTCTTCCTTAATAACTGTGTTTTCAGCGCTATGGCCTCATTGAATGCCATTATGACAAGTGCACTCGGAAAGTTCTGCTGGTGCTCGCCATGACCTGGCACTCTTGCGCGATTTTGTTGTCAAACCTTTCCGGCACTTACTATTGGTTTTGATCTTTTATACAGCTTCCCCACAATCGGTCTGAGCGCCATGATCTCTCTTGCCCCCCCCTCTCACAGGCTTCTTCCTTTGTCATTGTGCGCATAAACCATGGTATGGGCCAATCCACGAGTACCACGTCGTTCCCTTCCTTGAGGTGGAACCGACCAGTTCCGAAATATGAATGCTGCAATCTACAGTGGCCCATTGTTCACAGAGCGTGAGGATAAACGATGATCAGACATCAAGGTAGAAAAAAAGATAAACACATCCGACAGAGTTTTGCACGCTAATCTCTCGTAGTTGGGTTCCACCCAAAAAGGCAAGCATCCTTAGCCCTCCGTACGCAGTGTTGCCTCTGCATCTGCGGTTCCGTGTCCACCCATACTTTACTCAGGCTCGGCTGCGGACCTGTCATTTGCAATGTTGCCATAGTCTCGACCCATAAAATCATTTAGGTAAGCCGCATGCAGAACACGCTTCCATTCCGACTGAGCCAGCTGTAGGTTTGGCCTCTCCAGTAAAAAGATGTTTCTTTTGTAATTGTGCGTACCTAGAGGGCGCATGCGCAGCGCACACCAGCCGGGACGAACGTGATTGGCGTAGGCGGAGCGCTATCTCCCGGTCGTTGGGAAGTGAATGCAAGTGACCTTGATCCAGTTTCGCGAATTCCCGGACACACCACGGACGGCACAAGTGCTTAGACGCTCTCTGCGGCTTCGCGGGGCCTCTGTCTCTGCTTGTGCGAAGCACACACGCCCTGTTGCGACCGGGGTTTCCAGACACCGGGGGTCCGGGATGAAGTTGTCGAGGCAGGAGGAAGAGAGACTTGAAGAGGGTTTATTTACAATATATACATTGCGAACTCCCTACACGGTGAGCCCTCAAACGTGGCAGGCCTCTACATGACTCCTAACATAGCGCTCCATGGTGCTTGGTTCTACATGGTTCTGCTCGGTTCTGCTCTGTTCTGCCTGGTTCTCTTCTCGAAAAAAAGCACACCGAATGAGCCGTGGGGGCTCATTATAAAGGGTCTGTCCTCCCCAGATCCCTAGATCGGGGACCGCGTACAGAGGGCACCGTCCAACCACGGATCACACATTACCCGCGAGGGTGACGAGCACGCACGGTCCACGTGAACGTTCAAAATTGAAGCGTGGTCACTGCACGGCCATGTGGCACGAACGTGGCTCCTCCTCGTCAAGGGGTGTCGCTGGGCGAGGGGTCTGAAGTTGATGACTGCATCCATCGAAAGGGCCGCCGTAAACAAGCTTCAAATGGTCGCCGAACGACTCGTTCAATTAGCGGGACGATTTCCGGCCGCCGCCGCCGCCGTCATCTTCCAAAGAAGAAGCTGCACTTGTGGTCTCCCGAACTGCTCACGGTGTCGTGGCGGCAAGACGCCGCACCCTCCGGCCAGGGGGGAACAATACATGGCGGACACAGGCCGCCAACCCGTTTGGCGACTAAAAAGGAACATCAAAAGGAACGCCGATCCATTGTCAGACCTGGCGCCGGTCCTAACAGTAGGCAGCCGGTCGTTCGGTTACTTGTTTGAAGATTAAAGGAGCGCCGCTCCCTCTTCAGCTCCGGCGCCGGCCACAACAGCTCGTCCGCCGGCGGGAGAAGCGACCTGAGGGTGACCAGCTGCACAGGTTGCTCGAAGGGTCGCTGTGTAGTGCTGTCTTCCAGGCCACTGCTGATGACGCTCAGCCAAGGACTCTTTCCCTCTCGTTCCTTGTGGCTCCCCTCTGGGAAAAGCATTCATACACACCACCACAGGCACGGGAGAGCACCCTGCCCGCACTGAGACACGTCGAGTCCGACAAATTATCCAAAAGCAACCTTACTTAAGCAGTATTACCAAACACAAAGCAGCAATCGGGACGTTTCTCTGAGGTTTCACCAAAACTCCTAATCCCGATCCGATAATAATCTTCCCATCAAACTGCTTTCAAGAAAACTAATTGTCAAGTGATGCGCTCACCGTGGCATACCCGAGTGCCTGCGTGAGTAATCCGCCGTAACCCACCAGGTATCATACTCATAAAATGAAGCATTTTACTTCACGCTATCTTTTAGTTCCCGAAATTTAGTGCCGCCAAAGCCAGTCGTCAATTCCTCTTGAGAAGACGAAAGCATAACTGCCGTGCTGCACCTGCATTAGGAACCTCTTTATTATACATCCGCAAACGCACATCACAGTGCGCCTGCCTGGAGGAGATACCACCTAACCGTTCCCTTGCTGTTGCCACTTTCACAAAGCATACATATAAACTCACGAGCTAGCTTTTCTTACACACCGGACACATGCGAACAAAACATTAAATGAACAACAAAAAAAGTTTCGCATGAATCCTGAAAAATCTCGCAAGCAATAACTTTGCGTCTCTACGCTCAGTCATAATTAGTTCATAACGTTGCTCCTGCTCATTTACACGTATCTACCATGACGCAGGCTCCTATGCGTGTCGTTTATGCAATCGCACAACGCTTACCTTAGCTAAACGTACAACGCCCAAGAAATGAACAAAACCAAAAAATGTGTTACCTAAACACTATTTGGTAGACGAGATTCTTAAAAAACACATTAAAATCCAAAACAACTTAAACAGTCAAAAGCAAATTTCAAAACAAAATAAATCCACTAATGACCATCGTCAAAAGCTCACGGATGTCTACTCCTTTTTGGGACTAACGCGCGGTGTCGCGTCCTGTGGGTCTTTCTAGGCGAACGGGAAATGGAACAATGGCAAAACCCATTCGCTTCGCCTCCGACCCCCGCAAAGCTCTGCGCTGACAACCTGCGTTCTTACTCTCGCTGAGTACCTCGCACTCCCGCAGTCCATCAAACATGCCGTCGATAGAGCGACGAAAGGGTCTGCCTTTCTACCCAACGTGCTTTTTTTTTTTTCGTTTTGTCCGGCGGCTCGGACGCATACAAACCAACTCCGGTGCCGATGACAAACGCCTAATTCTGTACGCTCTAATGCGTGTCACTATCCTTCCAATAGATCTATACAACGCATATAGGCTACCAAAATGATAGAGCGCTAACGAAAACAGAGTACAAACGAGTTATTTACAAAATCACAAAAACAAACAAAATGTTCCTTTCAACAGTCCCGAGTCGACGTTTTCCGAGAGGCTAACAGCTGTTCGCAACAACTCTGAGTCGAACTCGCGGTGGTCGCGCCCGGAACGATTTTCTCGAGAAGCGGGGTCTACAACACGCGTCAATCGCCCTGCTACCGAACCCCGCGACGTTCCTCGAAGCCGACTTGCTGTCGCTTCCTGCCCCTCGAAAACCACCGACTCTTTTGCCCCGCACCCCGTCCAATGCACCGCGAGAACAACGGAAGGGTCTCTTGCCCCTCGACCACTTACGCACACAATGCGCTTCTCTTTTCTTTGTTCTCTGGCCGCTTGGACGCTTGCGATACGGCAACTTTCTTGAAATTTCGCTCCGCCATTTGAATACATTCCTCAAACGCGTCGCGATTTTTGCCTGCCTGTTTTTACGGCGCTTTCTCCGTTTTGCACGTCTCTTGGTGCCGTCTACGGAGCCTTTCGCCCATCTCTGATGCTCACCAGCACCCACATGCTCATCTGATTTTTCGCGCGGACTGTCTGGATAATTGCCTAGCAATCTATCCTTCAAACACTGCCGCGTACGATGCGCTTTTCTTTTCCGGCGGTTCGGACGCATACGATACAGACCCGTCAGAGATGACAACGGCACTTTTCTCGCGATTTTACCACGCCGTTTGAAATCCTTACTCAAACGCGTTGTGCTCATCTCGAGCTTTGCCTTTTTGTTGCCCTTCGGACGCTTTCTCCCCTGTGCACGCTTCTTTGTGCGGACCTGGGAGCCTTTCGTCCTACTCTGACGTTCTTCATCACCGATATGCTCCTCCGCCATCTCGCGCGCCCAGTCCTGATGATTGCCTATCAGTTCATCGTTAGACCGCGGCCGCGTAGATTGCGCACTTCTGTTCCTTACTCTCCGGCCGCTCAGACGCATGCGATTTAAGCCAGTCAGAGAAGACAACGGGCCTTTTCTCGCAAATCCGCCACGCCGTTTGAAGGTCCTCGTCAAACGCGCCGCGCTGATCGCGAGCCTTGCCGCGCTTCTGTTTTTCGGACGCTTTCTCCGTTTGGCACATTCCTTGGTGCCAAACCTGGAGCCTTTCGTCCGCCTCTGACGCTCATCAACATGGTCTACAGGGCTGCAAGGTTCGATGGAACACTCTGTTAATCTTAACTTCGTTTCCACCACCACGGAACCCTCACACCCTGCTGTGACCGCGAGCTCTTTTCCCTCAGAATGGGTTAAAACCTGTTCCATTCCCTTACAGGCACTAGCCTTCTCTTTGGCCTCAAACGGCACCGCCGCTATATCTACAGATATCAGACCCGCAGCACTCTCTTCGGCCCTAAACGGCACCGCTGCTGAAACGCACCGTTCGTGCGGTACATCTGCAAATTTCTGACCTGTAGCCCTCTCTTCTGCCTTAATCGGCACCGCCGCTACGTCGCACCGTTCGTGCACTTCATCTACAGATGTCTGACCTGTAGCCTTCGCTTCGGTCTTAAATGGCACCGCCGCTACATCGCACCGTTCGTGCGCTACATCTATGGATTGACCACTCTGCTGCAATGCCACCAATTCACAATTAAGCCTTTCTATCTCTTCATCTAATTCCTGCATCCTTTTTATATGTTCTTCATGCCTGCGCTCAGCTTCCAATTCCTCCTGGCGCCATCTTTCCTTTCTTTGCGCCCTTTGTACTTCCTCCTCCTGGTCCAATAAGTACATATTCCCGAAGTGCTCGATTTCCTCATTGTCACTATTGCTTTCGAGAATCACTTCGCGGAGTTTAGAAGCAGGCATATCATCATTAAAATCTAGCTCCAGATCCCAACACAGGTTCAGCAGGTCCTCTCTTGTCAATCTCGTAAGATCCATGGCGACTACTTTGCTTTGGCTCAGCTGTGACAAAACACAAACCCACCAGCGTTTCAATTCTGGGTCTAGAGAAATTGAAGCCTGGCAAATCTCACAGCGGAGACCACAAGCTTAAGCACCCAAGTAGCACTACGTGGCCAACATCCCTCTCTACTTTTTCTTGTTAATTTTTCACTCCTGCTTTTTACAACATCCTAAAATTTAACCCGCAACGTACCCTTAGAAATTTTGAAACATTACCACTTGTTCCTATTGAATCATCTAAGCTTTCCTGCTTTAGCGTACTTGCTCAGATAATCATCCAGTGCTGCCCTGTGCTGAGATAACAACCACAGTGGCCAGGCAGTTGTTGGTTATATCTATCTTTTAACGAATCTAGGCTAAAAGACTCGATATATCTCAAGCACAAAGCCAGGCACTCACCCCATTACGTGCGGTGGTGGTACGCTGCTTCGATCCCGCCGAGTTCCAGGGCTTTCGGCTGGCCTCCGGTACATGTCGCTCTCCGTCGCAGACTCGTATCCCACCGCTGCCAACCAGTTGTTGCGACCGGGGTTTCCAGACACCGGGGGTCCGGGATGAAGTTGTCGAGGCAGGAGGAAGAGAGACTTGAAGAGGTTTTATTTACAATATATACATTGCGAACTCCCTACACGGTGAGCCCTCAAACGTGGCAGGCCTCTACATGACTCCTAACATAGCGCTCCATGGTGCTTGGTTCTACATGGTTCTGCTCGGTTCTGCTCTGTTCTGCCTGGTTCTCTTCTCGAAAAAAAGCACACCGAATGAGCCGTGGGGCCTCATTATAAAGGGTCTGTCCTCCCCAGATCCCTAGATCGGGGACCGCGTACAGAGGGCACCGTCCAACCACGGATCACACATTACCCGCGAGGGTGACGAGCACGCACGGTCCACGTGAACGTTCAAAATTGAAGCGTGGTCACTGCACGGCCATGTGGCACGAACGTGGCTCCTCCTCGTCAAGGGGTGTCGCTGGGCGAGGGGTCTGAAGTTGATGACTGCATCCATCGAAAGGGCCGCCGTAAACAAGCTTCAAATGGTCGCCGAACGACTCGTTCAATTAGCGGGACGATTTCCGGCCGCCGCCGCCGCCGTCATCTTCCAAAGAAGAAGCTGCACTTGTGGTCTCCCGAACTGCTCACGGTGTCGTGGCGGCAAGACGCCGCACCCTCCGGCCAGGGGGGAACAATACATGGCGGACACAGGCCGCCAACCCGTTTGGCGACTAAAAAGGAACATCAAAAGGAACGCCGATCCATTGTCAGACCTGGCGCCGGTCCTAACAGTAGGCAGCCGGTCGTTCGGTTACTTGTTTGAAGATTAAAGGAGCGCCGCTCCCTCTTCAGCTCCGGCGCCGGCCACAACAGCCCGTACGTGACATTGACCGTGCACTAGAGGAATGACAGAGCGTACACAGAGAGCCGCGCTCCATTAAGTCTAAATGATTCGTTTCGGCATGAATGTGGGCACGCGCCCATGCTTCGCGGATGTCTCTATTCCGGCCGTCTTTCCTGGCAGACGTGCGCCAGTTTAGGGCGCGTTAAATCCCGGCCACCTCAAGCCCCTTCCACCGTGTCCGTCAACAACACACACTTTGAGAGCACAAACTCTGTCAAGGCACCGTCATGAACAGAGAGTTTTTATACTGGTCCCTATGTGACTTTAATTTCATACACCGTTTCCATCGCCTATTTTAACATCGTCACTCAACGCAACAGTGCAATTGCATGTTCGCGATCTTGGAACCATGCGGCTACATCGTCACATACCTTGGATGCGATCATTTCCCTGTTACTTATTAGCGCCCATTGCCATTACCTTCCAAAGTACAATGCTGTAGGAGACCGCATGATCGGCACATCCAGCATTATAACTTCCCTTCCGTTGAAGAACCATCTTAATCCCATAAACACGGCTAGAATACTTACAGGCAAAGAAGCGTGAATTACCTTGCTGTGGAAGTCTTGATCTGGAATATTAACGATGATAAATTCTGTTTTATGGCAAAAAAAGTCAGTGGTGGCCGAAGAGCTCAAGGTCTGCAAACACTAACTAAAGTCAAATTTGGCAGAAGGCAGAATGCCAAAAAGGGGGGGGGGGAAGGGGGAATTAAAAAAAATTAAAACTTGTGTACAGTGCTTAGTCATCGCGTAGTGAGAAGTACTTCAGGGGGCTCACTGCTGCGTCCCTAATTGCCGACTACGTACAGCCTTCGGAACACAAAACACCATCAATTCATTCATGTCAGCCTATCATCACCGGCGCTGTGCCCCGCCATCAGAAAAGAGTCAACCACTGTTGTATCTCTGGCTCTATTGGATTAGAGTACACACGGCTCGTATTACGCACGCCCACGTGTTTACGCGTCGCTGCCATGGCAGACAACCTTGAACTTGGCATCGCACCCGAGCCAACCACACCGCCAGAAGCACAGGAGGAGGCCGCCCGGCGTATCTAGAGCGGAGAGGCCGTGTGGTCGCCCGCCGAGAAGGAAAGTGGTCGCCGTGTGTGCCCGTGTAATACCTTCTGGGCTTCCAGAGGTTTTCTAGTGCGGAACCGGAACAGTAGCCGCAGTCGCCGCAGCAGCACCTTTGTCCGCGGCGCTCACGCGTCACTGCACGGGCTTCAGCGTGCATCGACGATCTCGCGTTTGCATACGCGGACGTGCCAGGAAACGAAGCGGCACGCAGGCGGATCCGTTTGCCACGTGTGGCACTGCGAGAAGTGCGTATAAAGACGCAGCGCAGGCTCACCTGCTGAGACGTGTATGGAACCCTTCCGGCAAGGCGGACGCTTTAAAGATTCTAATGACTGCTGTAGATCAGCAGCATGTACAGAGGCACCCGAAAGCGATACGCCAACTTCGCGGTGAGCGCAAATCACGAAGCACACCCCAGTGTTCCGTGAAATGGTAAAAGTTGTGGAAGCACCCGTACGGGGCTTTCACAAATTCGTAGATTCTCCCAGATCGGGGCTGTGGCAGGCGTGACTCACCAATTCGGATCCGCGGTAGTGCAACTCGCACTCCTGCATCAAATCTGGCGGACGGCCAAGGCCGGTGGAGCCCTCCAGGCCCCAGCAACAGAGACGGCAAGATCGCCATCTCCCCTTGACAATGATGGACATATCCTGAATCAAAAGGCCGTCCTTTGAATAAGCTTGCGACTGACTATAGTGCATTATCATATACGCGCGCGCTTATGTGTGTGCGTGTGTGTGAGAAATTCATCGGCCATAGTCATCACCGAAGACGGAGTAGCAAGCTAGACTTTAAACGAAGCTAACATCTACGGGTGTATCTTAGAGGCGCAAATTATTGTTGCTCGACTTGTTTGTTCTTGCTTCGTGCGCTTGCGCTGTAGATAACCGTGCTGTGTTCACTGGTGCCACAGGTCAGGGTTTCTGGATATCGAGTTAATTACAGGCTTCTTGTGCATGAAGTGCGAAAATAGCGCGACGCCCGTAAACTGTAGTTATTTTAAATCAATAAAAACGTGTAGGTATGTGCCAATCAGCGATGAAGCAGCGAGCTATGGAAAGGAAAATTATATGTGTAACTTTAAGAGACAAGAAGAGAGCAGACTGGGTCAGGGAACAAACCGGGGTTAAGGATATCATAGTTGAAATGAAGAAGAATAAATCGACATGGGCAGAGCATGTAACGCATAGGCAAGATAACCACTGGTCATTAAGGGTAACTGACTTGATTCCCAGAGAAGGCAAGTGGTCTAGAGAGAGACAGAAAGTTTGGTGGGCAGATGCAGATTAGGAAGTTCGCGGGTACAAAGAGGCAGCAGTATCACAGGACATATATAGTTGACTGGCGGAACATGGGAGAGGCCTTTGTCCTGTAGTGGGCGTAGTCAGGCTGATGATGATAATGTGCCAAGCAGAAAGTCAGTCACGTGCGCTTACCTGGCCACCTCACATCCGCGGCCCGTTTCGTCTTGTTGCAGTTGGGCAGCAGCAGAACGCGGCGCCGCACCGTTTCTTGAATCGCAAACGGAGAAGCCAGCAGGAAACCGGTAACCGTTCACGGGCTACGACCATATTGGCCACCAAGTACGCGTGTACCCATCTGTGGCACGCATTGTGCAACGCGCACGATCGAGCGTGACTCGATCAGTTGGAAACCGCGCTAGTTCGCCTGAACTGCAGCGCGTGCGCCCATTTCGAGGGGTCAACGCTTCGGAGTGCCACAAGAACATCCGCGCACGGGAAAAACGATGACGCGGTAGCCGCCTATCATCTGCACTGAGTATGGCGCTACTGGCAGCTGAATGGCTTTTCATGCTTCGCGCCGCAGTCTGTAGCCGCGGCTTTTCTTGTTATCACGCGTCGTTTTGAGTTGATATTGATACACAACAGCCGCTAAACGCGGCTGCATGAAAAAAAAGGACGAAGTTCGTTTTGTGGTTGATGCTGGACATGCGCCATCTTGCTCGTTGAGTTCTGTGCGTTGTGAATAGATTATTAAAGGAGTTCCTATTGGTGGAGGTGCGGGGTAACTTCTGAACACTTGGACAATTTATTATTAAATAATGATATAAACTAAACAAGGTAACATAAAGTCGCAAAATCGGTCGAGTGAAATATTTTGAGAGATTTCTTAGTCTGGATTTCAGAGCAACAGTGACAAAACACGCATTGTTACATCACAGTTGCTGTATAGCTGCGCTCAAAATATCCCAATTCTCGCTTGCGGCAACAGTGCCCTATATCCAGCGGCACAGCGGGCCCGTTGAACGCCAGCACAGGGAGACTGGAAGTTTGTGATGCCACATGTATGTGAACGAAACATCACGTGCAGCTTCTTTCGTCATTCAAGCAAAGAGAGCAGTCATGTTCCTTCCGCGTCGTCATCATATTGAAGCTGATTAGTCGCACCTTTGTGTTGCGTTCACGTCATCAAAGCCGCCATCTTGAAACACCCGTAAGCTCAGAAGGCCCAAGACGTCACGTGTGAACTCTATATATATAGTATCACAAATGCCTATGAATTGTCTGCGTGATTGTTCATTTTTTATGGCATTCAGAGGACAGGAGACGTGTATAAGCAGTACCCGTCCGCAAATATCGAGGAGAGTAATGACGCAAGAAAATAGCCCCGCCGCGGTGGTCTAGTGGCTAAGGTACTCGGCTGCTGACCCGCAGGTCGCGGGTTCGATTCCCGGCTGCGGCGGCTGCATTTTCGATGGAGGCGGAAATGTTGTAGGCCCGTGTGCTCAGATTTGGGCGCACGTTAAAGAACTCCAGGTGGTCGAAATTTCCGGAGCCCTTCACCACGGCGTCTCTCATAATCATATGGCGGTTTTGGGACGTTAAACCCCACAAATCGATCGACGCAAGAAAATAAAATATATACAAAAAATCTCGTCGTTATCTCGCAGCCAACTGGCTAAAACCACATGGTGAGCGGCGTGTCCTATTTTCGTTAATTTTGCGTCCGCGTGCACGACGTGTTTTCCCCGCGCGGACTTCGGCGGGGGAACGACACAGCCGGTCGCGATGACCGACTTCCACGCTCGCCCTTTCCTCCAAGTTGCGCGGTCGTAATCCGCGGAGAAAGCCCCGCTTAGATGGGGTCACTCAACTCACTCCGGGGTTTCCCCACCAAGTACGGAATCTGACACAACCCGCCTCCTTTCCCTAACAACCGTCCCCATCGTCTCGTTCCTTGTACACGCTCTCTAAAACGAACAAAGGGATAACGCCGTAAATGTGCCGCATGTGTGGACGACGAGTGATTTGATCTGACCAGCGCTCAGGAGGAATTGTAACGGGGGTACTTATCCTTCGAAGAAGAGGAAGGTGGTCCGAGGAAGAATGAGAGGGGCGAGAGAACTCGAGAGGGAAATCTAGGACTCTGGGCGCAGCTGCGTTTGCGCACCTTGCTCAGCTGCCTCTCGACCACGCTGTGCTTTCGTCCCCGCGCGTGTCATCGAAAACCCGCCGTCCGAAATGCGTCCATACGCGCTCTAGTCGAGCGGCGATAAATGCGTCTATGACAGACACGCTAATGTCCGCCGCCCGTTGTGTTTTGTGAAGCTGCGTTTTCATGAGGGTGAGTTTCTTGTGTGTTTCTTTTCTTAACGGACATAGTAATAACGCGTTCGCGATTTGTCGACGATTCACTATTGGCGTACATGGTGAAATGAGACTGCGCACGTGCGAAGTATAAGTTAATTTCTATCAATTTTGCTCCGTACTCGTCGTTCATCACGAAGAACCGGCCAATCCTATATGGGCAAGTGACATAGGCAAAGCGTTGATCTCATTAGTAACGAATCGGGACTACGACTGTCAGTGGAATACGATTCGTCGCATCATATGACATCCAGTTCAGTGAGTGGGCCATTTAAATTTTCCGATGGTCAGATTATAACAACGTTGTCACGAGGATGTTGTCATCCTGCGCGTTAATCGTTCACAAAACAAAGGAATACATTGTTGATGCTCTTGAAGTCACTTCAGATGATACAGAAACAGGTTAGTGTTCTCACATTGGTATACATACATACATACATACATACATACATACATACATACATACATACATACATACATACATACATACATACATACATACATACATACATACATACATACATACATACATACATACATACATACATACATACATACATACGCCGGTCTCAATTAGCAAGTAATCGTGCGACATAAGCGGTTGTCAGTTAACTCTGTGCGTATTTGAACAACTTTCAAGAACGTTTGGTGCGATCGAGGGCCACGCGAAATCTTGAGAAAGTGCAAAACAGTCGTGTTAATGGTACCAACTTCATTTGACCACTTTTGTTTCATATATGGTGTGTGGGGTTCAACGTCCCGAAACCACGGTATAATTATGGAGACGCGGTAGTTTAGGGCTCCGGAAATTTATACCACCTCGGGTTCATCAACGTGCACCCAAATCAGAGCACCCGGGCCTACAGTATTTCCGCATCCATCGGAAATACAGCTGCCGCAGCTGGGATTTGATTTCATGACCTGCGGGTCAGCAGCCGAGTATCTTAGCCACCGCGGCTGGGCGGGACTTGAAGTGAAACTCGCTTCTAGTGAGTTAGCAGCTGATCGTTCATCGCCGCTGTCACTCTCGGTGCGTTGACAACCTTCTACGTCCAGTAAAAAATCCTCGTCGTCACGATGGTTTCTTTCAACATGACTGCTGAAAGCAACCCGAGGAACTATTTTCGCCCATCGAATTCGACCACACCAACTCACCACGTCTATCACTCACAACGTTTATCTGGGCGCGGAGAACATCTCCCCCCGAAACCCGTTCAAAAGCGAACTGCTTGCAGTGTGTTGCCATCTATCATCAAACACACAAAAAGAAGCGACGCAGCTCGGCCATGTTTTCGAGAGCAAATCGTGAGCCAGCGCGACTTTCCGCGTACAATGAGTGTTATGGGATTCATGCACTACTGAAGAATGCCCAGCCGCGGTGGTCTAGTGGCCAAGGTATACTCGGCAGCTGACCACAGTTCGCGGGAGCGAATCCCGGCTGGGGCGGCTGCATCTTCGATGGAGGCAAAAATGCTGTAGGCCCGTGTGATCAGATTTGGGTGCACGTTAAATAACCCCAGGTGGTCGAAATTTCCGGAGCCCTCCGCTACGGCGTCTCTCATAATCATATGGTGGTTTTGGGACGTTAAACCCCAAATATCAATCAATCAAATTGAATGCTATACGCACGTAAGACAAGGTGAGTTTCAACTGCAACGGTCCAACGATAACATTTCGCTAACTGCGCGGCTACAGAAAGTCTCGCGAAGCTGATATACATGAGTACTTTGCGGGCTATAATCGAAAGAGTGGGTTGCCACAGTTTTCCACTTCACGAATATTTCACGTCTTGCAAGAATGAATCAGATTTATCGTATCGCAGACAGTCTGGTTTATTAGCTGATGCTCGAAACATACGAAGTGGTTAGTGCTCGCTTCTCGCTAACGGGTTAACACTGAGGCTATAGAACAGCCGAACAAGGGAGCGTCTGCCTGCTGACCTAGCCTTAAGAAACAACGTACTGACCATCGTCGAGAGGACTTTCCTAAATTACGCTTGGCGGCGCGACAGTCTATGGGCATTCTAAATATGCAGCTGCTCATTTTGTTGATGCGTTTGTAGCTGATGATGATTAAACATGTCTGTGTGCTTTGTAATGGGTGGGCCTCTAAAACAACGACTTGTTTCTCAATTCACATCTTTTGAAGCCTCACGCGATTCTATGCTTCTGCCAAGCAATGCATTAAAGAGACTCCTTCCACTATATCACCTTCATATAGTGATTTTTTTTTCGAAAGCAGTCTTAAGTAATAGCGTCGCTCTGTGGTATAGTACATCTGCTGGCCAAAACGGCGAGAGCCTGGATTTGATTTTCAATCGGACCGACAATTTTTATTATTTATTTTAGTTACATAATTCTCAATTTCTTAGTCATGGACAAGATTATTTTTTGCTCACAACCAAGCACGCCGACGCCGAAACTTGTGTGAAACGGGGTCTTTAACGCTGCTGCGTTAAAGTACCCATTGCCAATGTGGATCAAATTCTCCTATGCATTCGTGGAATCAAAGCGAAATATTGACCCACGAGGCAACTTCCTTAGCCACTAGACCATTGCGGCGGGGCGAGGCAACTTCCTCAAATCGCAACGAAAAGAGACGTAAGTGAAGTAAGCATTTTTCTATGGCGCTGTTTGGACTGTTTGCACTCCACTGCAAGAACAGTGCGATACACTAAAGTACCGGAACAGCCGTCCTTGTATGGGCAACAACGCTTAACACCACACGCCCATGGGAACCACACCAGCGTTTCCGTTTAATGTATATACGCTTCCTGGTCGCATGAGTGAATAAATGCTTCCTGCAGCCGCAGTGGTGAATATTTACTGTAAGTCGCAGTTGAGCGGAGCGGCAGGCTGTGCTCATCACACTGAGACAACGGGAACTCAAGAGCTCACCGAAGCGCACAATGCACCGTTCCGCAAAGATGCCACCGCACCTTCAAAGGGTTGTTGACGTGTACTGAAGCGAGGCCTCGTGCCACAGCAGGACCGCATATGGTCCATCATGGCGCGAGCTCGCACACGCTGAAGTAAGGACAACATCACCGCCAGGGTGATGTGGAAATTAGAGGCCTCCGGCTGTTGTGCAAAAGCTCAGCAGCTGCCAGATGCATCGTTCATTCGTTCTGGTGCGAGGCTTTTTTTTTTTTGCGGTTCAAGATACATGGCTCTCGTATCAATGATATATAAAAACTGCTTTTCGTGGCCGTTTAGTGACCGCGATGCTCGAGAACGATGACCTATAGCTGTCCATTATGCACGCCTTAATTGATTGAATGCGAACAGCCTTGGAGAATGCCGCGTGGTTGCAGTAAAGCAGAAAAAAAAACGCTCGCCCCATGGAAAAAACTGGGCTATACCTCAAGAAGAAAGAATGTAAGAATCAGCGTGTTTTGTATGAAAAAAACTTGAACATTACTTGTGGCGGTTTGTTTAATGCACGTAACTCAAACACATAAAGAATTAATCAATAACGGGAGGAAATTTTCGAGGGCTCGTTTCCTTGTATGACACAATCGTAAAATAAATGTTAATTAATCTTCACGTAATATTACTACGCATGCTCTAGCACATGTACATATACGATGGAAATGAGGAAAATTGAGCCTGTCACAAGCACTACACTTCAGTTAAAGATATCTGTAACAGATTTGCGTGCACGTTAAAAAAAAACAGGTGGTCTAAATTTCCGGAGCCCTCCACTACGGCGTCTCTCATAATCATATAGTGGTTTTGGGATGTTAAACCCCACATATCAATCAATCAAAGATATCTGTAAGCGCATTATGTATTTCTGTGTTCGTATTGCCATGCTCCTATCTCCCGTTTCCTTATCGCTGCATCACACGTGTGAGTGCTGCCTTGCGCAACCACGCACATTGACTAAGGTACCATCGAGATAATGGCATGGAACCTTCCGATGCGATTACGTTCGCAACGGGAACATTGCAGGTTCTTCTGGAACTTATGTCGCCGCTAACGATAGCGCTTGACTATTTGACTGCACGCGTATAAATTCTGGCACACGTTATCGCTTGGCGGTTGATAGACGGCCGACGCTCTGTTCGCCGCTATCAGCGCCAGTGTGTTGCTATAATCTGACTTTTAATTTATGGGCCACAAGTTCGACCAAATGAACAGTTTCATCTGAACATCGAGTCTTCTTTCACGTCACGACCCTGTGACAGTATTCAATTAAATCACGCAGATAACGCAGAAATCTTTTGTGTCTTTTAACAGACGGCACTTGATCACGATGCGGGTAGTGAAGCGAAAAGACTGAACAAGTGATTTCTGCGGAAATGAACGACTATATGTTGGGTTTCCTCCATTTTTGTTGACATGGCCTTAACTGATGTCGAAATGAAGGACATTGTAATAGGCATATGCGGTGAAATAAGCGTTCCCACGAAGTGCGGCCATTCGGTCCTATACTATGTATTCAAGTACCGTGATTCGAGTCAGAGTTCGCGTTGTTCACTTGACGAATTGTTTCATGCAAGATCTACCGATGTCAGCATAAACGGATCCTGCTGGGTCTGCAAAGCTAGAGCCAGGAGCTTGTGGCTTGTCCACGTACGACATTCTCACGTCGAAGGCACGACTGTATACCCTGCGGTGGTGCAGTGACGCAGCCTCCTACTCAAATAAAGGATTACGCTTTACCCCCGTATTCACAAACGCTCCTCGACTCGACTTTCACCCTTCACTTGACAGAGTTGAGCACTGCGCCACTGCTCGGCTGAAAGTGACGCTGTGCTACCCAAGAATCGCAGCAGATTATCGCTGATACGCAGTAGCTTTCCCTGCCTAAAGATGGCGCTCCCATTGGCCTTCTCAAGTGAATGTGAAGCGTGGAGTGGAGGGACATTCTAGAATACGGCGGTTATTCTTTTTCATTCAATATTTCACTTAGAGGTGTCTTTACCCGTGTGTTCTGCAGATCATGAACGCTATGTACAGAAAGTCTTCTGGGTACGATCCAGTCGCATAGACCAGGCGTAAAGCATGCATGTAGACATTGCGAAGAATTAGTTAACTGCGCAGCTACTATAATTTTGTCAACATAGTAATGAACGCACCCCTCCGCTCTCCCCCTGTCTTCCACCATTTCGACTTCATCTCCCTATGCCTATACTTTTCATCATTCACCGCAATCGCTTCAACAGTGTATAGTGAGATGCTATGGAATTACATCGCTCAAGCAGATCTTTTTATCTTCCTCTCCCTAAAGTTTGCTTTTCAATCGCGGCCTTAATGTTCTTCCCCTCGATAGGAGCGAGAATGGAGGAAAAGTCATGTCCCCGGTGAAGATAAGGCCAAGCGGCCGAGAAACTGTCGTAGTGGCCCCCCACGTGCTTGCTTTTATACGAGTCCATGCAACTGTTGTCATTTGATGAAATGGCGCGAATCCGTTGCCTGACACTCCGTTTTCGCCCTGTTCTCTCCGCAGTATGTGCCCGGGGCGCCGGACGGCCGTGACGTCATCGTTGACTGCGGCTGTGGCAGCGACTGCGGCGGTGCTTTGGTTGGCCACCGTGCAAGCGGGCAGCCGCGAGGGCCTCTTGCGCCAAGGTAACAGCGCCTGGCACCTGACCGGCGGTCCGTTCGACAATCCCTGGATCTCCCCCCACCCCGTGACGGCGGCGCAGACCCGCGGCAAGGCGGTCGATGTCCAAACGCTTACCAATATCATCAACGTGGCGCGATATATATTGTGTGAGTCCTGCTAAGATGCGTGCATGCACCTGCCCGGCTCCTCCCCCTATACTGATGCCCTGAAGCACTTACCTGCTGACAACCCCTCCGTGTAATAATAGAGCACCCCTACACGTCGCTTGCACGGTTCACATTTTGCAATGCTAGATTGCGAGTGCCTCGGAGGGCGCGCACAAGTTGTTCTCCGTGAAGAATCCTCTTTGATAGTGTCCCAACTTCGCGTCCAATGCTCGATGACTGTGGAAGGTGCCCACCTTTCGCACATGCCTGTCCGAAATTTAGACCCCCTAAATGATTGCCCATATTGCAGACATATTTTTTTTTAGTTGTGTGAGCGTGCCGTAGAGTCCAATAGGTCTGAATGCTCAATAATAACAAAGTTGTTCCCACAGCGATAAACTACAAATGTATCAAAGACGTTCGAATTTTGGATGCAATGACACATGAAGTCGCGATAAACGTTTAGCGAAATTCTCCCTTGCCTCTCAACGACTTCTAAAACATTACAGTTATTAGTATCCTTGCTATGTCTGCCCGAAAGTATGAAAATATAGATGGAGACGTATATAGATGGAGACGTATATAGATGAAGACGTAAAATATAGACGTATATTTCATTCTCCCGTTGTATTTAATTTGCTGATTAGAGTGCCGGAGTAAACGATAAGTAAAATTGTGGACAAATTGGTTATTGCCAAGAGTATACAAAAGAAGTTCTCGGGTTTTGCGTGCCAAACTACGACGTGATTGTTTGGCCCGCCGTTGTTGGCCTTACACGGGTGTATTTTTGTATGAGCGCCTGGGAAATGCAGATGACATGACCAAGAATTGAACCAGCACACCTGCTCCTAGCAGTGCATGCGACACGTTAGGTATCAGCCTACCGCGCCTGATCCGATGGTCAAAATAGAGTTATTACTTTGTCATAGTATATAGGAGATTGCTTGCTGTTTCTCTCCAACAAATCTAAGTAACAAATCACGTCGAGTAAGGATCACAAAAACCGTATGTACGAAATCACAGTACTTTCAGGAAACGTAGCTTTTTTTTACCGCGCACGTAATGCATATGAAAAGTTCGTGCATACTAGAAAAGTGCAAAAGTTTGACATGACAGCCACATCCCGAGTACACAAGAGGACAAGACCACAGTTGTAGATGGGATGTGTGGGTGGATATTTGAATAA
This sequence comes from Rhipicephalus annulatus, assembly GCA_013436015.1. Taxonomy (NCBI): domain Eukaryota; kingdom Metazoa; phylum Arthropoda; class Arachnida; order Ixodida; family Ixodidae; genus Rhipicephalus; species Rhipicephalus annulatus. Next base: position 124,086 of record WOVY01011964.1, read on the forward strand.
GTAGAGACGGTGATTAGTTAAATTATTATTATTCATTGATGACTCCCAAATGACGTTGCGATAAGTCGGACGCCATGGGCAAAATCTATTTATTTGCTATTTTCTCACCTTTAACTACTCGTAATTTGTTTACGGGGCGTCCTTCAAATGTCACATTGTTTTATCTGAGGTGAGCTTTTGCATACATTTGTACCACCTCTCGAAAAGTGCAAGCTAAAGAGTCGTCCAAGTTATGTGCGCAGCGTGAGGACTCTATACGAGAGAAAGCGGCTGAGTCGTATGTGTCTGCCAGCTCTGTGTCGTCGATGGTTCTATTGGAGCGAGGGTGGCTGCAACTGCCGTTTTCTTCCGCGCCCCCTCTCTCCCCCCTCCTCTTTTTCTTCCCACCGTGAGCAGCGTTCCCGCAGAAGTGCTTCTACCGCGGCAACGCCTACTCGTGCGGCCTGGGCATCAGCTGCTGGATCCAGGGCAAGAGGCCCGTCGACTTGTGCAACGGAGGCGTCATCTGGAGCTGCTGCGTCCCTAGAAATGCCGAGCCGTCCAAGGCTGGCATGGTCAAGGATGCCCGTAAGATCTGGCAAAATAAATCAAACGCCCTGCTACTAGTACATGTAATGATCTGTGCGAAATAAGGAATTAAGTAATGAATGAATGTTGGTGCTTGTGGAAGTGACCATCTTAATATTAGCGCCACGAGTTTCACCACATTAAATCTACTTAACATTTATTTGATCAGAAACGGTGTCGGGCTCTTATTTGCCGTTTATCGTGACCCGTAGCTATTGCTGCGCTCCACGGATGATGACGTGAGCTACAGTACTTCATGAGAGAGTGGTCTCTCTAGGAGGGCGAACTGCAAGGGAAAATTTACTGCGCTCCAGCGTCACAAATCACTAACGTAGTGAAAAGTGTAAGAGACACGTTAGCCATGAAGCATGCATGGCGTTTACAATAACTAGGTGTTTTCAGTAGGTATGCGGTACGCATATAGCCGACGGATGTAAGCAGCACTCAGCCGCATAAATGTACTTTAAAAGGTAGATGTAGTGCGCTTAAAGCAAATTAAAAAATCAACTTTTGCAGATACGCAAACTTTTATAACACCTTTTTTGTTGAACTTTTAAACTTCATTTTACTAGGTAGGCTTTACCCGAGAAAACTTTAGGGCATCATTGAGCCAATTTGATTACATATATTTCTTATCGACACGCCGTTTTGTTTTAGTTTTCATTTCCTTGCTCTGAAAAAAAGCCCGATAACCTGTCAGAACAACAAACAAAAAAAAAGCAACTCGGCAGCGTGCATTTCGACGCATGCTCGAAGTGTGGCAAAGTGCGTTGTTAACGACGTTAATTAATACGCCGCGAGGGTGCTTACATCAAGAAGAAGAAGAAGGTGTTTAATCAGAAGGAAAGTTTAGCTTACTCTTAGTACCCTGCAGACTTCCGTTTATGCCCCCTTATCATTAGTGCATATTATCTGACTTTTTATCCTCCCTAAGAAGCTGCCGATGCAGCTGTTAACCTTTCATAAATATACTGTCATTGTAAGCGCAAATGCAAAGTGCCGTCTTTCTTATATTTTAATCATAACCAGTGCCTATGAAGTTACGATGCCCACTGTGCGAAGCTTACACGGCGTTGTTTTAAGCCGACCTTGCTTGTCGTTTGTGTGTTCATCACATCCTAACTTCGTTTCAGTGTGCGGCAAAACCTATCTGCGCAATTCCAAAGTGGTTGGTGGCGAAAACGCCAAGTTTGGTCAGCAGCCATGGCAGGTGAGCGATGACTTGATTATTGAGCTCATGATACAGTAGCAGATCATTCAGACCATTAACAGTCTTCTTGCGGACCCCGACCTTTGCCATTGTCACTGATGCATCGACGCCTCACTTTCAAGAGGGATGTTGAAAACGGTCGAGAATCTCTGCGTATAGATGTCTGACAAATCAGCACCTCGATGTCCATTTTTCACACATTTCATTCCATAGAATGACGTCTTTCGTACTTCAAATGTGCCAAGGAGTTCCGCAAAAGGTAAAAGCCTCCCAGTGCTCGGTGGCATGAAAATTGTACCTTCATTTCTCGGAAATGGAGAGAACATGCTTGATTGATAGTCTGGCCCTGATCCAGAGCAGGGGGAGGGAGACGGTGATCAAAACCGGCTACAGACACCTGCAGTGCCAATCACTTGTACGACTTACTCGGCAGTGCGTGCAAAGTACTCCGGGAGTCACAAACAGCGCATACGTTTTATGCATTTATGCATAGAGCAGATTGATGCGCTGAGGTTGCGAGAAACAGACATATGTGCATTTTGGCCCGGTTTTAAAAGAGAATCCTCGCGAACAGTGCAAGCAACAAGTATGCTCAGGCTACGCATTATTCAGCTCGGTACCACACACATAGGGGCTGTTGTGCCATAAACCTAATTTTATTGTTCTCCATTAAAGTGTCGAGGTCTGTATATCGGATAATGACCCCCCCCCCCCTTCAGTCGGTTTACTCGGTCAGCAGATGATGCCGTGGAAAAGCTATAAGGGCCAATTGTAACAAAATTCTAGACAGCGTAAACGGTCTGGTTTCAAACGGATGTACAAAACAACCTCCGTGCACTACTTCAAGTTTAAAGAATGGGAAGTTGCGTCCCAGCAACAACGCCAAACTAAGCGATTCCTATTCAAAAACGGGAGAAAAAAACAACACCATTATTGTTCGTCGGAAATGATGCAAAACCAGCCGAGCTCGCAATTTCTTTAGCGATTAGACGCAACCGCCCATCATGTTCGGGTTCCAGCTAACATTTCCGAAGCGTTCACGTGCACAAAGATTCTGTGTCGTGCGAGTACCAACGCTTTTTCGCTGCAATGATAGTTTCCCAGCAATCAAAAACCTTAATCACGCAATTAAGTCGGTTTTTCGTTCAGGCGGCCGTCGTGAAGAGGAGCTTCCTGTCACAAAAGATATCCTGCGGAGGTGCTCTGGTGCATGAGCGTTGGGTGCTCACAGCAGCTCACTGCGTCGACAGGTAAGCGCAGCGGACGAAACACTGTGTGTGTAACAATGTATACCACAGTAAAAACGCTCGACAAGCAAGGAAAATCGTTTTTGTTGTTGTCATCACCTTGATTTCACCTTTTTGCGCATTTAATAGTTACGCTGCGGTTACAAGGACCCCGTACACACCCTTTGAAAGCGATATTTCTTTGCTTGTGGCGTCGTTCTTCAGTCTAAGAAAATGTAGAGGAAGAAACTGTACACTCAAATCCTATTACAGGGGAATACACGGTCGCTGCCAATGCTCACAAGGTTACATTAGAGTATTAGTTGACGCGTTGGCCAATTACGCCCGAATATTCCGGTGATGTCACGCGGAAGCGAACTGATTTCAACGTCGCTCTCGAGAACGATTTAGGAGAAAAGAAGGGTAGGTACCTTCGAGTTTTGTGGGCAGACTTGTATTCAGCTTCCCGTGTTCTTGCTTTTCATACCATCTATTCAGATTATCTGTATTTCTCTCATACAGCAAACTCATCGAATCTGGATAAGTTTGAATGTTATGTTTGCATGTTTTGGTGCTTAGCTCAATGGTTAAGGCGCTCGCTTTCGCTGCACTATAGGGACAAGAAATGTTACTTTACTCCCACTCGATCCCAGATTGTACAGTGGCTTCTTCTTATATCATAGGTTTACGAGAAGTGCCGTCTCAAAAAGGTTTAATCAAACGTTTCCTTCGTTAAGACTTAATGAAAACATATAATAGTAACGAAGATGCACTACAGACTGCACAGAACTGCACAGGAGTCTGTGGTGTGTGTTCGCTAGTATCATGGTTTAATTATGGGCAGTAACAGCGCACAAACTCACGGAACGAAGAGAAGAAACACACTTGTTTGTGTCTCTTCTCTTCGTCCCGTGAGTTTGTGCGCTGTTACTGCCCATAAGGTATCACCAACTAGCCACACTATCAGTCCTGCTTCATGGTTTAAGCCGGTACCAAGTAGCCGAGCTAAATGCATACATCCTTTCATCAGGACGCCTGCGTCAAACCTGCGGGTCCGCCTGGGCGAGCACAGCATCCGGGACACGGCGGAGCGCTACCCGCACGAGGAGTACACGGTCCGGAGGAAGGTCGTCAACGAGGCCTTCGACAGGCGCAACTTCAAGAACGACATAGCGCTGCTGGAGCTGTCGCACCCGGTCGTGTTCCGCGAACACATCATCCCCATCTGCCTGCCCAGCAAGGGGGAAAACTTCACGGGAGGATTCGCCACCGTCTCCGGCTGGGGAAGGCTCAAGTACGGTACGTACCATGCTCTGTATGCAGAAGTGCATGCATGTACTACATCACCTAGTTGGTGTCGACATGCGTAATCTGTGCTCTGTATGCAGAAGTGCATGCATGTACTACATCACCTAGTTGGTGTCGACATGCGTATTCTGGATGCAGCAATGTCGGAAGGTTCGAAGAAACGAGATAAAAAAAAACTCTTTGATAATAGTTCCAGACTTGACAGCGTGGTTTGTCGACTGCAGCTTGCTACTCCTGGTGTCGTGCGATATAGCTATGGTATAGACACTGAACACGCGCGCATTCACGAACGAAGAAGTGCTGACCTGCAACTAATGTTTATACTGCGTACTTTGGAGGAGTAAAAATGGACAGGAAGGTGACAACTGAAAGGGGGCTTTATATCGACTTCTTAATGTGATTTCATATGAAATACCACTACAGAATGAACACACAGTGCAAAAATAAAAGGGACAGGCAAAAAAAACAGAGTGGACACCGCGCAAGCTGCAATACCACAGCAGACCAGCCGGAAAACCATTTAAAACTCCATCTCAACATAAAACAAGCTAGCGTTTCTCCGATCGCTGTGCACATAAGAGGAGAATAAAGGGATCAGGAGCACTGTTCTCGGCACGCACGGCAATATAGCCTTGTTTAAAACAGTAGCGTAACTATATACGTCACGTGACGGACTGAGAAAGCGTCTCCGCTACTTTTTACCCATAACGGCGGCCGAATAACCTTTACACGATGAATGTCATTTCAGGTAGTATGCGAGGGATCATTATATAGTCAGCTGCTAGTTCGAAAAAGAAAGATGCCGAGCTACGTGAAACTAGAAAGCGGAAAACGAGTGTTCTGCACTCGCCGGCATGTCTGTGGTCTGCGCTGCATGGCTTGCAGGTTTATATGCACATATATAGTCAGTGAAGTGGACGCTTGCCGCCGTAACACAATTGCTAAAGCGTCGGGCGCGTTATTCGAAGGTTGCAGGGACCGGTTCCTGTCGGCGGCAACTTATCTTTTCGCCCACTTTATTTTTTCACATTTATATTGGAATCACACATATAGCATCCCCTATACTCTTCTTCGCTTGATTGTCTACTAGTTTTCAATAATCTCGTGCCGAACATTTGTAAAAGCGTCCATTAGAAGCTTGCATAGAGGTCGACTGGTAGCTCGACCAACAACTCGATTCACGCACTTCGAGCACGAGCGATGCATGGTAGAGACAGCAGACCAGTAGATGGCGCATGAGAAGATGCTGAATTAACGCCCCCCCCCCCCCCTATTTATAAACAAAGGGGCCTTATGTTACACTGTAGTGTAAATTCGCCACACGCACTGCACTCGGAAGTTATAAGGTGTAGGAGGCCAGTGGAATGACTTTTGTTACTCCTCCGCTCGCAGGACAGTCCTACATACCGAACGTCCTGCAAAAAGTGAGCGTGGAGGTGCTGGAGAACGAAAAATGCCGGACGTGGTTCAAGGACAAGGGGCGCAAGGAGCAGATCTACGACACCATGCTGTGCGCCGGCTACAAGGACGGCGGAAGAGATTCGTGCCAGGTAAGAAGAACGTGCACGTCGGAAGCTTAGATAGATGCGTCACTTCTTGTTATGCGCGGGTGTCCGGAAACGCAGCACTGAAGGACTTCAATCGGGAACGAAGTCTGTTAACGCTGCAAATTCAAACATTCTCGAAAGATGGCAGTTAGTCTTGTTGCATAGGCGAGCGGGGAAGCTGCATAATGCTGTCGTTTTGGAGCCACGTGCGCAAATCCAAGGCCGTGCAGGACACAAACTCATGAAGAACGTGTGAGGTTATTGTGGGGGTGCTTCACATCATCTGAAGGGGGAAAGGGGGTGCCAATTGTACTCCACGCCTTTACTCGCTGAGCCTCTCAAGTCGTTTTCTTTAATGCGAAAGGCTATGGCTATGCTCGTTTTTATAGTTTTTTAACAATGTGGGAGGCTAAGGACACCTAATGCTGCATTAAAAAAACACTGTTTACTGCTCCCCTTTATTCCGGAATGCCAGTGACCAATTGCATGCAGGCCTTTGTGAGAAGCACGTGTGACATCATCGCTTAACTCTTTATCTTTACATCCATTTCGCAGCTCGTTTTTGACTGATTGGCTCGGAGAAGGAATCATTGCGGGGAACCTTGACCCGCACCCCCCTTACGATAAAAAACTCAGCGATGCATACGCCAAAACTTACCGCGATGCGATCGCATTTTCACATTACTCCCATGATTTGTTCTTTTTTTGTTCTTTTTTTGTGTGTTTTTTGCCTCATTTGTTCTTTGTAACGCTAATTTTTCCATGCCTAAAGCAACACAATTTTTTCCAACGTACGCTCGCTTTGTTCCGACAGGGTGACTCGGGCGGTCCGCTGACGTTCAAGAAGGATGACCGCGTCTACCTCATCGGTCTTGTCTCTTGGGGAGTCCAGTGCGCGCTCCCTTCTCTACCCGGAGTCTACACACGGGTCTCGGAGTACGTCGACTGGGTCAATATCTACGTCAACAACTGAAAGCGCCGCCGAAGTGCGTCAAGTGATTCCTGCACCGGCCAACGGCAGCCCCTTTATAGTGGTCTGCGTTACAGTGCGCGCAACGTTTGCCAGTGGCTGTGATAGACTTCTTTCAAATTGTCTAAGAAGGTCATGAGTGCGGCGAAGTCAAGCACTGAGTAAGTCTTTGGGGGAGGCCTTGGCGGCTTTCTGCGAGATAGAATTGGCAGAGTTTCGACAAATTACCAAACCGAATTTTGGCACGAATCCTCCCCAGCTAAGGATGAATTGTAGCTGTGAGTGAGACAAGCCGTGCACCTGTCACAGGGTTCATAACAATAGACGAAACCCGAGACCAAGTATACAGCCCCCACTGTCTTAAGTGCTAATAATCATCCGCAGCTGAACAGCCGCTTGCAGACTTTCCCACAATAAAATCTCAGGTAAGCGGTGATACACAGCATTATGATAAATGCAACCCAGCTGTAACTTCATCAATAAGAAAGGTCTTTGAACACTGGATATGCCGTCATGCTTCGGTTTTCAGGATGCGAAGCCGCCAGAAGGATCTGACTCGTACGAACTGCACTGCAAGCTTCAATACGACGCAGGTGACCCATCGTATCGAGACCGTCAGTTGTGCAGTTCACGCCTATATTGAGCATCTCAGCGAATAGAACAGAAGTGTTTCGAAAATGTACCGTACATGTGCCTAATGATGATGGGACCTGAATGCTCAAGACGGCGCAATAGGGTAGTACTGAGTCGAATGCTCTCGCGCAACAGTGGCCACTGATCCTGCATGGTGACTTTTTGGTGCCTTGGCGAACTTGTAAAGATTGTTGGCTGTTTTAGGTGTACAGCACTTTTTTTCAATTGCGTGTCCTGCGTGGCGGCCCGAGGACTGCGCCACTGTGAAGACAATGAACGCTTGGATGCGATTTTTTTTGTATGTGTGTTTACAGTTCTGTAGAAAATTTCTGTGCAGTAATCGTCCTTTCTTTTTTTCTAAGTAGTGCTTCGCGTACAAGGACAAGAATCGTCTAGAGGGCATGCAGTGGGCTTGTGTGCGAACTTATGCGGACTCGCTCCCTGAAAATACTTCACGGCTTCTCGTGAAAATATTGTGTTTACATGTGTTGACCCTCTTCGCGTCTTATGGTGCTAGCATTCCCGTTTTCCGGGGGAACGCTGTGTTTTTGCGTGGAAGGCCAAAACGGACTAGCGTGACAGAGAAAAGCGAGACTGTACCAAAATATGTTTGTGCTTACTTGCTTCGCTGCGTCTCAATTCATAAGCGGTGAAATAAACCAACGCTTTCAGACTTTCAGAACACAGTAACAAAAGCAACAACGAATAATTGCCGTCGACATGCGCAGTCTTACGACATTTGGCACGCCAGTTGTCAATGCAATCCAGTATATCCACCAAAGGTCGTGTGATGATTTATTGAGCCAGTAGTGAAGAACTGGCAGACCAGTCCAACAGGAACGAAGAGCCAGCGCGTATAAGCAGACGCCCGAGCGTATCTTCTTTCTCCTCTTCACTGTACTGTTAAGTAAGCTAGACAAGCTTACGCAACACACACACACACACACGCACACACCATAAATTATGCAGTTCACAAATTCAGGAGAGTATACATAGGAAACCTGTTAGAAAAACTAAAGCAGTTGAAGATTGATTTCTTTCCCTTTTTCTTTAATCATGCAGCATATTTCATGTCGAAAGGAATGTGCGGAAAGCAGGCTAGAGGACGCAAGTGAAATATCAGCACTCATATTTGTTCACTGATGTGGACGCCAATTTTAGAAAGAGGTAAAGAGCGCAGGTACACACCACCAACGCCTACTTCGTAGTATCAACGAATCGACGGCAATGTTTAAGTGTGCGCATCGAAGTTCAGAGACTTTGTAGTCGTCACTGCAGTTGTCGGGTGCTTGGCACGCTGGTTATGGTTTTTGTCATGTCGAAACGATTTGGCCAAGTAAAAAAAGAATGAATAAAATTCCGTCCACGTTACGTCGATAGGTCTGGCGAAATCGCATGCGGCCGCTGATGTCCGCTGAGCTTTCTTTCTCAGACGTGCCAAAGAACGACGGGTTATATCAAACTCTTCATCAGATGCCATTGTACAAACCACTGTCGCATAATTACGTAACATTGAAAACGTCCAATAACTGCTGTACGTGTCTCGATTTACCGAATTGTTTTTTTTTTGTTCGTGGTTAACGCGATTTCTTGCCTGTAACTGTCGTCACTGGCTCAGCTTCGTGATGTAACGGTTAATCCATATGTTGACACGGCAAAAAATAAATAAAATCGATGCTTGTTTAGTCGTAACAAGCGACCTATACATGCTTCCTGGTTGTAAATAAAATTGTTTTGAAAAACTTCTCATTTGTTGCTTTTGCGTCTATAAAAAAATAAATCTTGGACATAAAAATGGGTTATATCTCATATTTTTGCGGCTTTAAAGTCCGTCATAACCAGTAAACACCAGGTTTGTGATGGTTTTCTGAACATGCTATTTGCGGCAAAAAAGCTTGGCACATGACGGAAAATGAAGAAAGACAGATGATGTCTGCGGTACAAATATAGCTATCAGTGTCGCGCAGGTATGTCGGCCAAGCTGCTTCTTCAAGCGTCTACATTATATGCGCTTGTATTGCCAATTTGCTGAACGTGTGCCGGAGTCCCCGTTAATTTTTGGTGAAGTTTAAAGTGGAATTACGGACCGGCTAGTTTCTTGCTGCGACAAGATATGAGTACAGTGGATTTGTGTTTGAATTGCAAGAAAAATGGCAATATGAGAAGACGGAACAGGGGCAACATGTGTCTGCTTACACTTGTCTCTTTTTTCATTTGTTTTTGCACGTGGTATTGATACTCCTTAATCTGAACCTTGCGACCCCAGGGGTCCTTATAGGTGGCTTATGCTCGGTATTCAGCATTTATGAAGAAAAACAGCGTAAAAAAAGAGAGAAGAAAGATACAAAGCACTGCACTATGGAGCACATGCGTGCGCATGGGTTTTTTTTTTTCATACATTGGCTTAATAAAAACAGGGCGTTAACGCTGGGATGCATCTTCGCCTCCTCCCCCTCCTCCCCGAAAGGGGATTCGACGCACGCCTATGCTCACATGATGCTGGACTCACAGCTGTGAGTACAGCGCACTCTTTTTCCTCTCTTCTTCTTTTGTCTACGCTTTTCTTTATCTATTTCGCCGTTTTTCTTGAAGAATGCTCTAGCATCAACTAGCGCAACTTCCTATTTTATTGTATTCAGCGGTGCACGCTTGATGGAATCGCCTTAAAGAGAGACATTTGGAGGCAGTAGCGTATCCAGAAGCTAGCCTACCATCCCCCCTCCCCCCCCCATATTTTTTCTCATGACATACCGGAGAGAAAAGGACACTCGACCACATCTGCTTGCACGGCCCCCACTTCAGACCGAGGTGGTGCCCCTACCCCTCCCCAAAGAAAAATTTTGCCTACGCTCCTGCTTGGATGCGCACGTATACATGAAAGTCAAAGCACACTGACGTCAGCACTGATTCAGCACTGACAAAATGTTTATGTAGAAGAACAACAAGCAAAACAAGTGGGAGAACGAAACTAGGTGACAAACGTGGTTTGTACACTTCCTATGAAAAGTGGACCACTGAAATAGTGCATCATCCTTATCGCACAGATAACGTCTGATGGCCACCAGCACCGATCAGCCGCTGTGTTCAAGGCAGAAGAAGCTGGCCGCTGACGCTGAAGAAGCTGACGTTATGTTTGACCTGCAGCAGTGTTTCAAACTACCTGAACTTCAGCATGTCCCTCCTCATCGGCTCCAGGAGACGAAGCTCTTGAGCAATCATCATGGCGAAGTAGCAACTATCGTCCTTGAGGCCATCACTGATCGAGTCCTGTCGGCTGGGTGGCGTCGGGGACTTAAGTTCCTCTTTTCTGAAGTTATCTGCCACCTCGAACTGCCTCCGCCATTTTTCCAGGGGCGGCTCCTGGCAGCCTCCTGCGAGAGTGCGGCTAAAACTTCAGCAACGTCGCTACCGTCGCCGCCGTACACACCGTTTCCCGGTGGAACTACCGGCTCCCCAACGCCATCGTCATTTTTCACCGCTACGGCGTCAGCGTCGTGGTCGCTACTGCAGGCTTCGTTGTTCGCCATAATGAGATCAGTGTCGTCGGTTCCCTGAGCAGCGCCACCGTGTCCAGTGGCGGCGACGTGCATTCGAGGGTGATGGCAACTGCGCAGAAACGTCAGGTCTTTGAAGAACTCCCACTGGCAGCAGTAAGGCTCTCCGCAGGAGCTGCCGGCTTTGGAAGACCTCGAAGCGGTTACCTTATGGTTGTCGCAGAAGAAGTACGTTCTGAGGTTTAGAAACCGCGCTTTCGCTTGCTCAGCTGAACAAAAACGCAAATGAATAAAGAGAAAGTTTCCATGATCAACACAGTTGCGACCAACTGTCTGTCTGTCTGTCTGTCCCTCTGTCTGTCTGTCTGTCTGTCTGTCTGTCTGTCTGTCTGTCTGTCTGTCTGTCTGTCTGTCTGTCTGTCTGTCTGTCTGTCAGGGCAGTCACCACTGACCATCGCAAGTGTACTACGAAGACGTCAGTTCGGATCCCACGTCTTTAGTTTCTTAGTTCATTTTAATTTCGCCTTCATATTTCTATGAAATAAAGCAGAAGCGTATCGTGCTTTTCTTATTTTTCATTGTTCATTGACTAATATTAAACGAGCCACCATAATCGAAGAAATCGCCATCATATACAGTCTTTATGGACATTAGTTGTTGTTTGCACTGCTACTTCACAATTCAAGATTAACCCCTCACCTTCAAATGTACTGAGATAACGTAAGGTGTTCGAAACAATAAACACGCTGCTACCTTGTCCTCTCTCCCCACCTGTTCTAAGAACAAAAAAATTGAGGTATTGAATTTACTCCCGCGTGCAACCATTCATCGCAGAAATAGTGCTCAAATGCTTGTCACGAAGCAGTCGATTTTTTTTTTTGCAACTTATGTTCTGGGTTGTACAAGTTCTCACGGTCCCCCCCTCGCTCCACCCCCCCCCCCAAAAAAAAACACAGGATCAGTGCTTTCGTTGTGGTCGCGGTCTAGAGAAATGGTTTCAGAAAATTTTCAAGTCGCAAGAGGTGAACGCTCAGTTCAAAACAAGAACGGCTCATGATAGAGCAAGCGAGTACTTATCTTGCCAACACGTTACCTCCTTTGAGGACATTGTCAAAGCAAAAAGAGCATAAAATAAACGAGACAATATGTAAGTTTCGAGGACCCTCATCCATTAAAAACAAAATTTTATCAAAAAGGCTCGAGTGCAAACAAAATACCAAGGTATTGTGACGTAGCATATTGGCATAACCATGAGAATGAGAGGTTCAACACCCCCCCACCCCCCCCAAACGTTTTATTTTATGTTACGGGCTTATATGAGCATGCACACATACAAACGTATGCACGAACTTACATAATGTACATTTGAACCCCTACCCCTTCCCCATAAATATTTTTGTGCGCACCCCCTTCCCCTAGTATACTATGAGTACTAGGTGTGAGAAAAATGTACATTCGGCCAACCTCTGGCCACAAATGCAAGCAATACTGAAATAAAGGAGTAGCGGAAAACAGATGTTGGGCTTCGATGCGTCGTGGGCCACCGGTGTCCGCTAGCATAGATATTTTGCCCGTGACCTCAAAGGGTGGATATCTTGCACGTGACGTCATAGCCGCAGCTTCTTTTGACGCACCGGTACTCCAACAAGGCGGCATTGATAAAGTAAGCACCGCGTAATCACTTTTATGACGGCGTGGCGAGAACGTATCGACCCCCGCGCACAAATAACGAAAGGACATGCATGCAACGGTTCTCATAACATTAACTTGGCTCTACGCAACTTGGCTCTACGAACTTCGCATCCTACCGTGTGGTGGTCCAACACCGCAGCTTCAGGCCTTAGTGCAAGCCATCCATACAGTACGCATTCCCTACAGTACGGATACATTTCTGAATGCACATTGCTATAATTATATTCTCGGGTGCGTTGCAAGTAAGATGATATCTATCATTTGGGGTAATAGGGAAAAGGGGCGTCAACCTCCAACCCGTAAGTAGGGGTGGACGCTAGCACGAGCATGCATAAAAGCGACCGGCTTACCTCTCCTCCACGCCACATCAAACCTTTTTTTTTTTTTCTGGATGCACCCCTGGACGCTTCTCTCAATATTGTCAAATTCAGTCATTATGCCATTGTAAGCCAGTCGGAGAAGTAGTACGGCTATGGACCAGTAGAAGCTGAAAAGATAGTGAATATAACATCGCGAAACATGGCGACCGACCGCTTTTCTGGCGCTGTGCCAAGCTCGTCATATTTGCAATGGAAGATTCTTTTCATATTTGCAATGGAACTTCACCGCCTAGGGGGCGCTCGAGTTGCCCCAGGACATAAACAACTACCGTCCCATAACAGTGACATCAGCGGCCTACAGCTTGGCGATGCAAATTATAAAGAAAAGACTGCAGGTATTGATAGAGGATGAGGGGGTGCTGGGGGAACTGCAGAATGGGTTTCGGAAACACAGGAGGTTAGAATACAATCTGTTCTCACTGACGCAGTGCATCGAAAGAGCAGAAAAAGAACTCAGGCCCCTGTGGCTAGCATTTTTGGATATCAAGGGAGCGTACGATAGCGTGGTTCAAGAGCATTTGTGGGGAATACTAGACACACTGGGTGTGGAAGATGGAGTCACTAATTCTTTAAAGGAAATCTATAAAAGTAACAAGGTAGTTATAAAGTGGGAAAAACAGGTATCCAAGCCCATAGATGTGAAACGGGGACTTAGGCAGGGGTGTCCACTGTCACCCTTGTTATTCCTGACTGACGTACCTACAAGGATTAGAGGCCAAGTTAGAGGGAAGTGGACTTGGCTTCAACCTCTCTTTAATCAAACAAGGAAAACTCATTGATCAGGCACTACCAGCATTAATGTACGCAGATGATATAGTGCTAATGGCCGACAACAAGGAAGATTTGCTGAGATTGATGGACATGTGCGGTATGAGGGAGATAGGTTAGATTTTAGATTCAGTAAGGAAAAATCAGCAGTCATGATTTCTAATGATAACGAAGGTAGTAAGCTTAGAATACAGGAAGTCACGCTAGGGATAACAAATAAATACAAATATCTGGGCGTATGGATAAGCAATGGGACCGAGTACCTAAGGGAACACGAAATATACGTGACGACTAAAGGTAACTTGAATGCAGTGATGAAACATAGGGCACTGTGGAATTACAATAAGTATGATGTTGTGAGAGGAATATGGAAAGGGGTCATGGTTCCTGGACTGACGTTCGGCAATGCGGTCTTGTGGGGGAGGTCAGAAGTTTAAGCAAGATTAGAAATTAAGCAACATGGAATAGGTAGGTTTGCTTTAGGAGCTCACGGGAATACACCAAATCAGGGAGTACAAGGTGATATGGGATGGACATCATTTGAGGGCAGGGAAGCTAGCAGCAAGATAAAATTTGAGAAGCGATTGAGAGAAATGGGGGAGGAGCGTTGGGCTAGGAAGGTTTTCAGCTACTTGTACATGAAGAATGCCGATACAAAATGGAGGAAGCGAACCAGAAAATTGACTGGTAAATACTTAGAAAACAGCAGGTGGCCAAACCAAAAAGAACTATCGGTTAAGAAGAAAGTGAAGGAAACGGAGAATGACATGTGGAGAATTGACGTGATTAAGAAGTCCGCACTAGAAATCTATCGAACTTTTAAGCAGGAAATCGCCAAAGAAAGGATCTATGATAATTCTAGGGGTAGTTCTCTACTGTTTGAGGCCAGGACGGGAGTATCGCGAACCAAGACATATCGGGCCAAATACGAAGGGGTAGACACAGTAAGCAGTGCGTGTGGAGAGGAAGAAGAAACTGCCGAACACTTGATGATGTTCTGTAAAGGGTTTCACCCTAAAGTTCAGGATGATGGCGCAGAGTTTTTCAAAGCACTGTGGTTTAGGGACAGGGAGGGCAAAATAGACTTTAAGTGGGTAGACTTAACTAGAAGGAGGTTATCTGATTGGTGGCTAAAGTACCAAGGCACGAGTAACAATTAAACCCTTCACTGCAAAGTGCCCGTCCAACTTTCCTATTTAAAGGGAAAAAAAAGATAAACCTAGTGGTTAGTTCACTAAGTATTACGGCTAGGTGGCGTTAGCCGCCACCCGATCTAAAGGGTACAGCCACATACTTCCATCCATCTATCCATCCTGAGCGCTAGTGGATGCATGGAAATGCATGGGTTACCGCCGGTTCGAGAAAAATTTCATCACGCATTGAGTAAATATGGCGGGTATCTTGAATCTTTTTATTTCATGTGACTTTGAGAATCTTCTTTCGCGTTTTAGTTGACATTTCAGTGCATTATTTTTCAAATAGGACCGCAAATCAGATACAAACACATGTATCAGCGTGAAAAACAAGAAAGAATGATGACGGAGATAGGTTGTAAAAAGTGCTGGCCCACCAAATGTTTATTTAACTCATGATACCAGCTGTACTTGTATACATTGGTGGACTTGTCACACACTCAGCTGGATTAAATTTACTGTCTGGACAAGAAAAAGCAAGGACTATGACATTTGCCAGTGGGCGCGCGCGGCATCCAGCGCGCATAGAAAACAACCCAATACAGACAATTTCGCGCATAAATACCTTCGTATCAAGTGGCAAATGTAGATCGCAGGTACATGAATAATCAATAAAAAATGCTCTGCAACTGTTTTAAAACGAAACAGCACCAACAGCAAACAACAACAGCAAACAACTTTACCTGCAAGACTGCAGCGTTTGCTCTTTTGGAGAGAAGATTGACCTCTGCAACTTCACGGTTCAGCTTGGCTATTTGTGCTTTTATTTCAGCATTGATCCTTGCCATGGTTTGGCATTTCCGGCGCGATGATTTTGCAGAAGTTATCACACGGCGCATCTTCTGGCTGGTTATAGTTGTTTGCGTGGTCAAGGAGCGCTGGTCTTGTTTTTTTTTACTTTGTCGCCAGGTGCAGTTTCAAATGGTTCTGTGCGTTCAAATTCGGTAAAGGGTGCATAAAGTCTGAGGATGGTCCCGCAGTTGTGTTTGCGGACGGTACTGATGACATGTCGCTTGATGTCAAGCTCTGCTGCGCCGGGGCTGAACCTGTTTTCTTCCTGCATTAAAAAATTGCGTTCTGTTATACGCCTTTCCTTGAAATTCGTTTTCATTGGTCCAATTTGTATGCAAGAGCTGCGGGGAGACGCCAAGCATTAAATATTGTTGTCACTTTTTTCTTTGGCCAGGGCCCATGTTCCTGAACATTTGAACGTTTCAAGGTGCGGCGGACTTTTGCGACGGGTGGCACCATGTACTTTGGGTAGTGTGAAAGCGGATGCTGTGCCGTCAATGTTTCCAGTCTTTTTGTCTTTGGTCCCGGCTTATAGTCGGTTGGAGCAAAGTGCATACTGCACACATTCGACCTCTAATTTGGGAGCCAAACTTCATTGCCAGCACCTTGAATGGAAGAAGATGAACATTCAGTAAAATGTTGTGAATAAAATACAAAGTTTCTTGTTCTTTTCTAAGGAGTATATCATGCAATTAGAAGTTTATACCATGGTGGCGAAGTGAATAAAACACAGTTATGAAGTGAGCGTATGACTTCACCTCGTTAACTATGTGACACACGTAACTGGCTGAGATACATTAGCAATAAATAAAACGGATGGCCACAAGAAAGAAGACAAGGACAGACGCTACTCACAACTTTTCATTAGGAGAAAAGTTTTCACGTATATGTCCTTTTGCCATGCATGCGCGTAGACGGGTAAACTAACACGTTTATATCAGACGCGGTAGCACATAAATTCAAGTTCAAGGTCGAACTAATTAAGCGACAGGGGATAAATATTCACTTATGCAACGATCTCTGCTCTTTTTGGTAATGTAATTAAACTACCAAAGCAATCTCGAAGAAGCTGCTTCTTCCCACAATGGGTGTGTTTGAAAACCTAGTTGCATAACCTCATGTAGTGACATGGCTTTCATATGTGCACTCTTGTCATCTTTTCTCTTTTTTTTGCTAATAAAAAGTTATGAGTGTAGCACGTCATCATTTCCTTTGTTGAGGTTGTTGGTTTATTTTTTTTTTTTGCGTTAATATGCGTCTCAGTCTGTCATGCCCCATCAACCAGCCCAGCAACTCACTCTTTTAAAGACACGCAGTCATTTACAACCCATTAAATTTTCAGCATGCCAGACAACGCCTAGCAGACTTACCCTTTCTGGAAATGACCTCGTTGCATTTTTCACTAACCTCGGTCACTGGAAACTCATGAAAAGTGACATCAGAAGTCTTCCCTTGCCTTGATTCGCAGAAAGGCACGCAGCACACCACCGTGATGGTTCATTTGCACCAAGAAACCTCGCTTCGCTGGTGTACAAACTGCACTTACCTGCACGCTTCTATCGCAGCTCGGCACGAGGAGACTGTGCCAAAAGATCGTCATTATACTATTAAGTTTATTCAAAAAGATGCTTTCATTCATTTTTTTTAGTCGTCCAGAGTGTACACACGCGTAAACGTTGCTGCTTTTCTCCCAGTGTCGCGCGAGCAAACGACAAAGAAAAAAGTGCCGCCATATCCACGAAGTGAAGATGATGAGTGGGCGAAGCTCCGGAGGTAAACCTGGTAAACCATGAATCCTCTGTACATTTTGCCCACTCGATTTTATTACATCGCTCCCCCTAGCGTACGTCGCCGCACTAAATCGAACGATTGCCTTCAACCGATGACACGCGCCATATGTGACATCATTCCTATTTTATAAGATCTCGCGTCTTTCATCAACTACAAGTACCGCTTTCTAGTTTATAACATCTTGCATCTTTTCATCATCAGCTGCAAGTACCACCATCTAGTAAACACTACAAGAGCTCAACGAGAGGTGGCTACATACAAGAGACGGTACCGCCATCTAGTGAACACTGCAAGAACTAAACTAGAGGTGGCTACATACAGGGGACGCACAGCACACGCCCTAAGGAGCTTCGCCCCTAAAAAAAAAAAAAGCACGGTGGCTTATGTTTTGGCCGTCAGCAACCGGTGCGGATGGGGTAAGTTGTAGCGCTACAGAGCGCATAGCGGCAGGCACCAGTACCAGAAAGGGCGTGCTGACGCTTCGCTCGCTGGGCAGGTCAGTACAATACAGTAGGTCGTGTTCTTTCTGCATGTGCAACGCCTCCTTTAGGAAGATGCCTGCCGCATGAGAAAAAAAAAACAGCTGCCACACCCTTTTCCTTCTTCATTCTGAAAATGTTCTCGGTCGCTAGCATCACTTGTGGCGGACGGTGCAACAACGCAACATTTTGCATAGCCTCAGAAACAGTTGTGCACAGTTGCAGGTCTCGAACAATTCTCGACTGACGCGCCCCTATGGGCCGCAGATGAAAAACGCTTAGCTGGTACCAACGTTTTTAGATACTTTTGCTGGTACCGCCCGCTGCCGTGATAATGGATGGATGGATGCTATGAGCGTCCCCTTTATAACGGGGTGGTGACAAGTCTGCCACCAGGCTCGACAAAAAAAAAAAAAAAACCTTTTTTCTTTTTTGATGTTGGCCTAATGCCTCTACTTCGATAAATTCTATCTTAATGGAAAAAAAAGGTAAATTTTCAGCTTAAGTTCTCTGCCATTTACGGCACACTGTCCATATTTTATTTTTCCAATATTTATTTTTGTCCTTTCTCTCTAATTTTCTGCCACCAATACTCTAACCGTCTCTTACTTATTTCAATCGCGGGTGTGTTCAGCTTTCCATTGTTGTCCCTAAAACCCAAGGCTTCCTGTAGGCTCGTGCCCAAACGTACACCTGGGTGGATATCTCCACATTCAATCAGAACATGCTCCGCCGTTTCCTTATCTTTCCCGCAGCATGTGCATTGTTCTTCTTCTTTACTGAATCTTGCTTTATAACTACGCGTTCTAAGGCAACCCGATCTCGCTTCAAACAGTAAAGCGCTTCCCCTTGAATTATCGTAAAATGCCTCCCTCCTTATTTCATTTTTGCCCTTTCGGTAGTTACTCAAAGCCGGTTTTTTCTCCATAGCTGCCATCCAGTAAATCCTCTCCGCCTCCCTGACTTTTCCCTTAACGCTCTTTGTTGACATATGGCTTACAATACCAGCCGTATATTTACTAGTGAGTCTTCTAGTTCTTTTTCTCCACTGTGTGTCCACGCTCTTCCTATACAAATAACGGAACACCTTCTCTGCCCATCTACTCTCCTTCATATTTCTTAGCCTTTCTTCGAACCTTATTTTGCTCTGCGCTTCCCTCGCCTCAAAACCTGCCCACCCCATATCGCCCTTTACAGCCTCGTTTGTCGTCTTCCCGTGAGCACCCAACGCGAGGCGTCCCACAGTCCTTTGATTTACATCCATTCCCGATTGCACCTCTGCCCTCATGCACACCACTGAGTTCCCAAAAGTAAGCCCTGGAACCATTACACCCTTCCACAGACCTCGAAGCACCTCATACCTATTGTATCCCCACAACGCTCTGTGCTTCATTATTGCCGCATTCCTCTTTCCTTTTGCTGCCGAGGCTTTTTCCTGTACCTCCATGTATCTATCACTCTCATTTACCCATACTCCGAGGTATGGGTAAATGAGAGTGATAGATAATAGTCTTGGTCGCGAGCGCCACCGCGCGGCGCTTGCTCAAAACTGAAGGCAGGCCAACTCCGCCGGGAGCGCGAGCCATTACCCAGGCATTGTTTAGAGCATGACCTACTACACTCCTGACCTGCCCAGAGAGCACCTCTTCCAGCGCCCACGTTCTAGTTCATACCTTCTGCCGCTAGGGCCGTCACCTACGAGCGGCGTGGCGCTAGGCAGCACCTGCTCGCTGACGTCATCTTCACTCTTTGTGGTCAAATTTTGACCAACAAAGCACTCGTAGTGCGTATTTATGATCCAAAATTTAGAATTATTCAGAAATAATAATACTAAAAGACATTCAGAATTTTTTTGCAATAAAATGCACGCGACCACGCATAGGCTGCCCTACATCGTGTAAATCTACGGGTTCCCACGTTTGTCAACCAGTGTGCTATAAATACTCAAGCGCTCTGAACACCTTGCTTAACCAGCAATGTATGGGAAGAAATAGTCACATATATGCCGCCAGTTCACTGCAGAATGCAGGCATTCTTATACCAGCGCCTACAAAACAACCGTAAAGAAACAGACGAACAGGTTATAGGTAGCGCCACCTACGGCGAGCGATTGAACGAGAGCGGGGACACGCGCTCCCATAGGAACCCCGCTATCTGAACAGGTCAGGAGTGTAGTAGGTCATGGTTTAGAGGAGGTGTGGGCATGTGCCAAACTCGAAAGAAGCTCATCCAAGCCAAGACGGAGCAGATGCCAAGCGCTGCGGCAGACAAAAAAAAAGTCTGCATTGTTTGGCGTCTTCTTAAATGTGCGCTATTTAACTGACAGTATCCTTCAAATACAAAGTGTGCTCTTGTCTGAAGCGGCCGGTTTACGTTGGTGACTGTTTGTTGCGTATTGGATGGTACATTTTTTGCTGAACTGTAGTGCAAAGCTTGACAGTAAATAGCATCACAGAGGCCGTTCTCAGTGAATCGCTTGATATTGAACACACTGACTTCTTGTTTACTTAATTCGTAATCCTCCGAGGAAGATGGAAAAATCGGAAGGCCTTGAAGCAAAGAGCGAAGAGCCAGCAGTTGTGGGATGTTCAGGTATCGTCGTCGCTTTCGCCTTTGTTGCCCCTTCAGCTGTTTCCATGTTTTCCTGAAGATGCCTTTTGTGCCCGGTTCTCTGACTGAATATATTTTGCAGGTAATGATAACGGTGCCTCCACAACGACCGATCCTG
Organism: Rhipicephalus annulatus; assembly: GCA_013436015.1. Lineage (NCBI taxonomy): Eukaryota > Metazoa > Arthropoda > Arachnida > Ixodida > Ixodidae > Rhipicephalus > Rhipicephalus annulatus. Next base: position 144,864 of record WOVY01011964.1, read on the forward strand.
CTGAGCCAAGCGACGTAAGTGAAAGCTGCGAAGCTGTAAGGTAGCAGTTTAGCTTTCACGTTGATGTCAAAACGTTGTACAACCCGATATCGCAGGGCACTCGCAATCGCATTCCAGGCCCGATCGTGATCTAAGTTCTCGATAACGATTCGCTCGATCCTTCTAAAAGCTGGTGCCAAAGAGCCCTTTGTGATTAAAATTTCCCGAGGTACATCTGTAACCAAGTCTTTAACGATTGTTATAGCGCGAAAACAGAACGACGACTAAAGGGTAAGACGAAGACGACGACAACTTTGTCCCTTTGTCGCCGTTCTGTTCTCGCGCTATAACAATCGTCATGTCATACCAACTAGCCCAAACCGCCACGGTTCTAGGCTCATATTAACCGCATCAGCTGCGACAATTTTGCCGCTTGTAATAAAGCCGTTTAAAAATATTTAATTGGTATGCATTCACGAGCAACTACATGTCATCTGGTTGATTACCATAGTACTCACGCCATTAAAAAGTCCTTGTGCTTGTTAACATTCGAAATTAAATATCTCACTCGCCATTTGAGTTTGGAAGTCCTGGACTTACGATCTATCAAGATAGTTCGAATTTTGCTGCTTTTCCTCGATATTTCCGTTTTTTTTTTCTTTGGCACCTTATGCATTGCCTCTTTTTTTCATAGTTAACCCCTTCAGTGTTCTTTTTCTTTTTTAGAGTACCTGTCTAAAAATATATATTTTTTTGTACTTTGATGTAGAATTCTTGCTTCTAAGAAATATGTTTCGATGTGAAAAAAAAATTGAAATGTATAATAATTCAAATTAGCATAACAGATTTTATTGTCCTATGGCCTATTAGTGTGTTTAGTGAAAAAAAAAAAAATCCTTGCTGAGAAACTGGCGAATATAACACATCAAGTCATCCAAATAAACTTTGATGACTCTACTCAAAGTAAAGGTGTCTGAGTAATTTAGCGCCTGAAGATCTGTATGATGACAAAAGGCTTATTTCCCACAATGATGCACGAGCAACGCATGCGTCGCCTTTTGTGTACATTTTCTAGAAGCAAGCCATTGAAAAATGTGATATTGTGGTTAAACTACAATTAATTGCCAAGCAAACGCTGTCATCTGTGAAGTGTTACATGAACTAGCCTGGAAATGAGCAAGTCTCATTCAGAACACTCGTGGGAAGATGTTATCTCAAGCTAACACGCCACACTCGTCCAAAATGGCTAGGGCACAGTTTGGTGAGGATGAGCTGTGCTGGTTCAAAATAGTTGAAGGGGTTAATAAAGAAGTATTGCAGCTGTTGGCCGTTAAGTTACTTTTCACTGACGAATGAGTGCAGCAGGAGCAGAGTAAGAGTTGAGGGCTCCAACAGAGTTGGTAAGCATTGCTAGAATTGCGCCAACAAAAGGTTGGGAAAGCAAGCTTGGGATACTTGCAGCTGAGAGCACCAGTAACTGTTGTATTTTTGTCGTTTTCAGCCAAAGAAGAAGCCCAAATGGACCAAAGGTAAACGGAGAAAGAGGGCACGTGATGTCAACGCTCCGGAACGACCGCTGACGGGCTACGTCCGTTTCCTGAACGATCGGCGAGAGGCCGTTCGAGCTGCGAACCCTACAGCCAACTTTCCAGATGTCACAAAGCTCCTGGCCATTGAGTGGAGCAAGCTTAGTCCCCAGGAGAAACAGGTAATGCGGTTCTCGTCACATTATACACTATAATCTAGCAAAAATAATGTAAAAATAACTACAGTAGAAGCTGTACAAGAATGGTTGATTATTTTTGTGTGGTACATTTGTGCACCCACATTAGATTCAGCTTCAACCTGGTGGCACTCTGTCGGTGTTGTGAAACGCGTCAAGCATCTAAACGCACTGGCTTGCATAAAGAATGTTGTTCAAGGCGCGTTTACACTAGAGTGACACGACATTGACACGAGCCCGCCGAAGACGCGAGGCAGACGCAGACCATCGGCCGGTGAGTCGCCCGCCGATAAAGTTGCCAGACCTCCTGGTCACACTAGGCTGACAAGGGTGCCTGAAAAGACAGCATGTTGTTGTAGTGTTACATGATGAGAGACCGAAAACACCGGCAAAACGCATCCGCTGACCTGTCGTCGGTGTCGGCATGTCTTCGGGAGATCGCTGGCTGAGCGAAAACTTTCCCCATGTCTTTGCTTCAAACAACCCCAAAGGGGGTAATCTTGCGGGAGTTAACAATGACCTCTCCGAGTCTTAGGCGGCGTCTGAATAGGCAGGTCGAGCACCTAACGGAAGTCTTTTCTTCGCTTCGCTATTTTGTCTATCACCCCCGTCTCTCGTCACTGCGGATTATGGCGGGGGCTGCACGGGTGGCGTGGGCTTCCAATGGGACTACAGAATTGGCCAACAAAAGACTGTGATCACGACAAGGCGGGGTCTTCGATAGACCACCGGAGGACTGTTTGTGTCTTCGCAGTGTACATAGGCCGACGACAAGAGAAAAGACACTTTCAAAAACAGCCTGCAGACTAAAATCAGTGTCCTGTCTCTCTAGTGTAAATGCACCTTTAGGAAGCCATCAGCATTGTAAAAATCTAACAAGTGTCTGAAAGCGTGGGCTTGCATACGAGACACTTACAAAGGCAATCTCTTTTGCTTGGTCAGACATGCCGTGCTGTCATGCTCCAGGACATGGTGTTGATTCCCGGTCATGGCAGTTTTGATGGAAATTAAAGTCCAAGAGCATTGTTGTGTTTCGATCAAGGTGTATTTTAATGAACCCCAGGTGGTCAAAGTTAATTCAGAGTCCTCTGTTCAGCATGCCTCATAATCATATGGTGGTTTTGACACATATATCTAAGAACTTGCCTGTAAGACGCCTGTGCTATAGTGGTCACACCAGAGAGCTTCAGGCCTAAGGGACCAGGGTTTAAATCTCTCTGTGGTAACATTTTAGACATCCTTATTTATTTTCATTTTCATAGCCCTGGTACATCACCGTTAAAGTTAAAACAGCCTAATATTGATGCTAGTTATGATTGTTCTTCCTCTCTACAGAGCGCAGATTTTAAAGGATTCTCTTTCTTTTGTTCTTGTTTGGGGTTGTACTATAGCATTCAGCAAATATTTTGGAAGCTTAAAAAATAAATACTATTTGCTTCCTTAACTCTTTGAATATGGTCAATCTTCACCAATAATGAATATTTACTATACCACAACAGAGGCTTTCCAAATGATTGTAATAATTTGAACTGCTGCAGTCACTTCAATGTGGCGTCGGTGCCACCTTTCTTTTGTCTTTGTCTGTTGCTGGCTTACCAAACATCTTGCAGTCTTAGTGTCCCTATTGTACTGTAGAAAATCAATTTTTTCATAATACTACAGCTCAAATTTCTGTTCCCTGTAGTGTCTGTTTAAACCAAACAATTTTTTATTTGGGTTGATTTTATTTGTGGCTGTTGCCTCACAGGTTGTAGTTCTTCGTAACACTTTCTGCGTTACTAGGAGATCAATAAATCAGCATCATTGAAGGTTTCTTTTTTGTTTGATTTCTTCTACATTGGTGCAAGATTGACCACACTCACACTCGTTGTTCAAATAGTAGGACTCTAAATGTGCTCGTGTATTTGTGTGGAGCATGCAGACATGTCTAGTATACTGCAGGCGTACTCAGCTAATTTTATGGAATGCTTGACATATTCTTGGGTCATATCATTGCGCTTTTATGTACTGAATTTTTTTTTCAGTACTGGAGGAATGCTATTCGAGTACATGAAAGCAACACTGTGAGACCACTGCTTCTTTAGTTAGTGATTTCCTAGAATCATGTAAACAAAACACTAAAACAGACACACATAACTCGCACAAGTTTTCTGCGCTTTCAACTTCGTGGCATGACTGTTAGGCAACTTCTTTTGTTGTTTCGGATTTACTGAAAAACATGTTAGATCATCTCTATGCCAACCTTAGGTTTCCTGTTGCTTACACTTCATCGCAAACCACTTGAGATACTTTTATTGACTAAAGTACAAGGTTACTTGTGTTTAATACAGCCATAAATCAGCCAGATGTGAAGTTGCTTTTCGTATAATAGTGAATGAGCCTGTTGAAATTGTACATTGACTGAAATCAATAGGACTGTTGTGTTGATGACACTTGGGGTGATTTTTGTGTGATGCTTAATCTAAGTTCACTGCTGGGAGTGCCGCTGGGGTTGTCTTTTACTTACTTAGTTATTAATGAGCGTTGTTCTTTTTCCCGACATAATTCTTCTATAGCAGTGTGAACAATTGTATTTGCTCTGTGCAGAAATATTTGGACGAAGCTGAGAAAGACCGTGAGCGTTACACGAAGGAGCTGGAGCAGTACCAGCAGACAGAGGCATACAGAATGTTCACAAAGAAGCAGCATGAGAAAAAAGCAAAAGGTATTTCTAGCCATACTCGTTCCCTCTCACAATGCACATGTGGATGTGCGACAAACTCTTTACAGTTATTTTTTTTTTTTGGAAAGCGGGGTGAAGCAAAGGGAAAATGAGATGGCACTAAACTGCTGAATGAGGTGGGGCGTGTCTGCCACATTTTTCTTCTGTACGAAAAAATTGGGCTATGAATGCACATTTCAGCACGAAATTTCTATTTCAAACCGCTGCCTTGGAAGTCTTTACTGGAAGTGACTGACATCTTTGTACTCAATAGGGGACATGAGGAAATTGAAAGTCACTGCTGCGTTTACTGCTTGTAAATTGAGCAAGGCCACATTGTACATGCTGTTGTCCATGCTCAAGTACCCAACTGCTCAGTGAGGGCATTAAAGCTGAATTTTCCCCTCAATTATTTAATATGTCTGACAAGATACAGCATCAAACTGAAGCGCACAAAAAAAAAAAAAAACAAGGTACCACAGGGCAGTCTTGAAACCTCTAGCTCAAGCGAGTGCCCTGTTTTTGCACTGTGCGAAAGTACTATTGTTGAGATTTGATTTTGTTGCTTGAGGGATTGGTCTTTTGGAATGTCGGCTGATTTCTTCACCACTTTATGGTTATAACACTACAGTGCACGTGTAACATTCAAGAATTGAAACAACAAATTCTATATTTTCCTGTATGTCCTCAAATTTAGCAATTTTCTCGGGGGATGCATAAGGCAATTAAAGTTCAAAACTGGCGTAGTGACCCCCGTAATGATTTCCGTAAGTTTTTTGCAGTAAGGGTGTTTCAGCTGTTCCCAGATCCCTTTAACAAAAAAAAAAAGTGGCTTAACGAGGCACTATCGTAGTGATGCTCCCTGCAAAGCAATATTTATTTTCTAGCTCATGTCATCTTGACATGTAAATTCCTAATCTGCCATTTTTGAGATTGAGAGTCCATTCAACTGCTTTTTTTTTTTCATAATTGTGGTACTGAATTTGTACTGAAGCACGTACAGTATATAGGGAAGAAGCGACAGATCTCTTATGAGACTCCCATGGCTGTGAATAAAATGTTATGCTCGTGCAAATGCAATCAGCCTTGACTTTGTTCAAGTACAGTGGTGGTTGCTTTTATGGCGTGTGCTACTTGTTGAAAGCTACACCGGAAAACTGCTAACAGTTAGTGTCCATCATGCTCAGGTGATGATGCCAGTGCAGCGGCCACTACGAATGGCACGGCAGCTGATGTAAGTGTTGGTTCTCTCAACATTTTGCGTGCTTTTTTTGTCGGTTTCAAGTCAAAATGGTATAAGTAGTTAAATGGTATTTGTTGTGTTTATTTAAAGTTTTCAGCTTTTTGGGTTTGGAATAGTAGAAGGCAAGAGTGAATGGAGAATGCTTTAGTTGTGCGCACTTTGCTGATGACATTGCCTTGCTGTGTAAATAGCGGGATCAATTGTAAAGCGTGATCACTGAATTGGGCAGGCAAAGCAGAATCGTTGGTGCAGAATTAAATGTGCAGAAAGCTAAAGAAATGTTCAATAGTCTTTGAAGAGAACAGCAGTGTGCAAAATGTAGCATTGGAAGTAATGAAGAGTACATCTATTGGGGTCATACAGTTATTGCTGTTCCAAAAAACAAAGCTGAAATAACTAGAAGAATTAGAATAAGTTGGAGTGCATCAGGCAGGTACACTCACAGCACGAATAGCAGATTACCAGTATCTCTGTTCAGAAAGGTGTGATATTTACCCGCATCTAATGTGCCCCTGACTCTTGCACACGGGTTTTGCGATCGTAAGAAAATAGTATAAACAAGACTTTCAATCTCATTTCTAACATACACGCACAGCTAGCACGAACTATAGAAAAAGAAGTCTGAACAAGTTGATGCTGTAAACATGGAACAACCTCTAATATTGGCCTGTGAAGCTGCCACCTATAGGGGCACACTGCTAACCATTGCAAACACAGTGTGATACAAAACATTCAGCATAGTCTTCTTTCAAAGTACTTAATTGAAGCATTCAGAAGAAAATAATATCGTAAAAAAAAACATTGTTTCCTAGCCAAACATTAATACAAATTGTCATTGAGCTATGTTCAAAGAATGCTCTTTGTTCTGTTGCCATCTTGTCTTGATCAAGGTGGCAACAGAACAAAGAGCATTGTTATTTTTCAATAGTGAGTATTACCATTATGTTGTGTATTGATCGTGTTTTTATTGTTAATCAAGATTATTCATTATTACTCACAAGACCGTATACTATTGCTGTATTTTTTGTAATTACCCCATCCATGTAGCCATAGGAGGTCCCCCTGTCAGTTTCTCTGAAACTTTGGGACCTCCTGCTGTAATAACGCTAACCATGTAACTCAACTGAACTATTTAATAAACTTGACTTGAAACTTGACTTGACTTGATCAAAGTGCTAGTGCGTGCAGTAGACTAGTAATTGGCTTTGTGTTTGACGGTGCCATGCAGGCCATTTTCAGGCAAAATTGAAGTCATTTATTGTTTGTTTGGACGCTGAAAATTCATACATGCTTGTTTATTAAGACACTTTTGTGTCGCTGCCTCTCGTCCCATCGAAATGTAAACTGACAACTGAAAATTACGATGCCCCACAGTGCGCTATTTGATTTTTTCAGACTCTGGCTGGTTGATCATGTGTGCTGTTGTATGGTACGATATTCTGTGCTGGCAACCTAGCCAGCACAGAAAGGTTGCATTGGCCATGTCTGTAGGTCGTGCGAGTGGTCCCCTCAGGAACTATAATTACGTATTTCAAATACTATGTTTGTTTGCACTGCATAATGGTTGCCTTTTGGCTTTAGCCTGTAAACTATGCATTTAATGTCTATTACAGCGAAATGGCTAGTCAAGCCATGTTCAGAGTCAGCTTGGTGCGTCATTTATTTTGGGTTTGCTACATTTCCATTGTCAGTTGTTTCTGTGATTAGAACTGATCTGCATCTCACGCTTTGTGTCTTGCTCTACTGTTTGTTGCATGGCATGCAAACGCCACCCATTGCATTTGTACCATCAGAACTAATTAAGAAACGTGGCATTCATTAGACACTGACGATGGAGGAAAAAAAGCAGTGAATATTTGACAGATGGACAGCGGTCCACTTCGAAGTTGCCTAGGAGATTTTGCCGAGTTATAAGATGATCAGATAGTGTATCAGGTGCTCGAACCAGCGCAGGTGGGCAGCGACTGTAATGACGCACCGTTTGTATCACAGCCTCAAATGCGAAATGAGCACAGGCCGTAACAGTGCTATTGTTGTCGGCCCACGGAGATGGCCAAACACTGGCTGAGCGTAAGCCTGTGTGCATGTATGTGCAGATGAATTTTTCCGGCTAGTGGGCTGGTAAAAGTGCTTTTTTTTGTAAGTCAATTTGTTTATTTGGACTTTCATTTATCTCAACATTTTGGTAATTGCCACTTAGTACAAATAAATTGTTGGCAAATATAACACTAGTAGTAGTAGAAGAAGAATTAGTAGCAGTAGTAGTAGTAGTAGTAGTAGTAGTATTAGTAGTAGTATTAGTAGTAGTAGTAGTAGTGTAGTAGTAGTAGCAGTAAAAGAAAGGCCGTTATTTGGTCTAGAGTTTTGACATGTATTATCACTACTGGATTCACTTTCAAAACACACGCACTACTATACTTAAAACAGTCTCACCATTTTCTTTCTTTGTAGGCAGTAAGTGATGACAGCAAGAAAGATGAACTACCTGGCTACAACATTCCCATTTTCACAGAGGAGTTCCTCGACTACAACAAGGGTCAGCATCAATGGAAGGCTCTTGTGATGTTGGTTTTAGTGATTCATTAGTTTAATAAGTGGATAATGTAAAAGATAGGCTACTGCTGATCGGTATCTGCTTAGCCCTCGTTTCGCGAAACCAGTCATACACTGCCTAGTCAAGCTCTTCATGGGCTGGCTGGGTCGTCTTCTTCCGTTGGGCAGATGATTAGTCATACCGAGCAGCCGTCGAACGTCAGACACGTTATTTGGCGTCGGCAGTTCTTTAATGGCCCGGACCTTTTCAGGGTCCGGCCTGATTCCATCTCGACTTAGAACACAACCAAGAAACTTTATCTCGGTTACTCCAAAACAACACTTTTCTTTGTATTGCGTAACACCAGCACTCATGAGACGGTGTAAAGTAAGACGCAGACGCTCATCATGTTGAGCTTTGTCGCAGCCATAAATGAGCACATCATCCATCATGTTTACCACGCCTGGGATTCCTTCCAGAATCTGCGACATTTTCTTTTGAAAAAACTCAGGTGCTGACCTTATTCCAAACGGTAGCCTCTGAAAACAGTATCGCCCAAATGGCGTAATGAAGGTAGTCAACAATTGGCTTTCCGGCGACAACTTGATCTGATAAAATTCAGAGTTAGCGTCCAGCTTCGAAAAAACCGATGCCCCACTTAACAGACCAAGGCTATCTTCAACCGTTGGCATAACATAGCGCTCGCGAAGTACACTTTTATTTAGTTGCGTCAAGTCAACGCAAATACGAACGTCTCCAGAAGGTTTGAGTACTGGTACAATACCTGCGCACCATTCTGTTGGTTCGTCTACTTTGCGGATTACATCATCTCGCTCCATACGCTCGAGCTCCTGCTTCACTCGGTCCCGCAGGGGTAAAGCAATGCGACGCGCAACCGGAATAGCAAAGGGTACCGAGTTCGGCTTCAGTCTGATATTGTATTCCCCTTTCATAGCTCCCAGACTACCGAAAAGCTGAGGGTAGGAAGCTTCGATGGCTGTTGCGCTACTGACCGAGTCAGCGAACTTGATCAGCTCAAGGGCTTCGAGCGCTGGGAGACCCAAAAGTATCGAGCGTAAAGGCGAGACTACGTACACAGTTTGTCGGACAATGCGTTGTCTCCACTGTATAGTGGCAAGAAATTTTCCAAGAACATGCAGTGGCTCATTCGCAGGGCCTGTTAAGGTTATGTCGCACTTGTCTAATTTGGTAGGCAATCCCGGAAATGTTGAGGGTACAACGGACACTTCTGCACCCGAGTCAAGTTTAGGGAACACCGGAGTGCCGTTAATGATAACTTGAGCATACCGAGAATTGGAGTGCTCCCCATTTACCGCGCCTACGAAATACGCCCCTTTTTCCTTATGGAGAGAAGAAAGCTGTACCTTCTTTCGCTCGCCTGCAGCCTTTTTCCGACACACCACTGCAAAATGTCCGGAACAACCGCAGTAGTTGCATTTCGCAGCTCGTGTCGGCCGGGCAGGAGGTCCTCGGGTGCTCTCCTTGACCGCAGTTGGGGCATGAACTGGGTGTGAGAGGTCGGTAGGACTGTGGTCTGGTGCGTTGACCTTGTGTGACCGGTGCACTGGTCCTTGACGAGGTGCCGGAATGCTGTCCTGAAGAATTCTTTCGGGGCTGCCGTTGTTTGTTGACCGCGTCCAGGTTGCTGGCTGGCACTGCCGAAGGTTCGTCGCTGGTTTCTCGCAGCTGTTGCTGCTGTCGTTGGACGGTCTCCTTCAAGCGAGCTTTTGCCAAAGCGCTGGCGAGTGTAAGATTTGCATCCATTTGCAGAGACTCCGAGAGCTTGGCATCACTGAGGCCGACTACAAACCGGTCGCGGATCATGCGTTCCTTTTCCTTGTAGTCGCACCGGGCCGCCAGTGTGTGCAACGCGGTGATGAATTGGTCGACTGACTCGCCTGGTTGTTGTATGCGTCGGTGAAAACATGCGCTCTCGTAAACGAGGTTCCGTGCTGCCACGAAGTGATCGTCGAACTTTTTTCTGACGACTTCACACTGCTTCTGCTGTTGTTCAGATAGTGTGAAGGTCGAAAAAATCTTTCTCGCTTGCCTGCCCATTGTGTAGAGTAGAGTCCGGACTTGCGCTTCTTCACTTCGCTCATTTAAGCCAGAGGCAAAGCGGTAGTCGTCGAATAGTTGGATCCAGGAAAGCCATTCGGACGTTCGGTCGAAGTCAAACGCTGGCGATGCTGGAACCGCGAACATGCCGTGAACTGGCTTGACTTCTTTGTCTTCTGACATGGCGCCGCTTGACGAAGAAAGGTGCAACGCCCCTCGAATATCAGAAGGATCCCACTTCTGACACCATGTCGTGTTGCGCCCTAGCGAAAGGGCATGCGCGTCCGGGCCGGCCGTAGGCGCTGAGAAAAGGGACTGAGCCGCTTCCGATGGGCGCGAGATAACGTCCAACCTTTATTCCATGCAACCAGCATACATATGTAGCAGACACTCATGTGACCAATGACGTCACGTACAAACGACACTTTACAATTGCGGGCGACAGCGCCAGATAACGCGGACACTTGACGCGCCTGGGCGTTATCACCACAAGTTACAGACTTGGACAACGAGATAGCACAGTAGTTTGGGTTATTTGATTAGAAATATAGAGAGTGTGTTGGTGGTGGTTATGCTTATGCAGTATTTAAGTAGCATTTCAAAAAAGGCTTTCTTTTGTTCCTTGCCTGCCACTGCTTGCACACCTGTATTGGTTGTTTTTTTGCTGCAAATAGACAAATACACATACTTTTGCCGCCATGTTTGTTACGTAATACTCTGTAGACTTTGTGGCTGATGATTGTGAATTACAGGCGAGTTGTTTTTAAATTGGTTGGCAGCTTTCAAACACACGTGATGTCATATCTGACTTGATGTCTCTGTAGGGTCTTTTTGTAAAACATTTTCGAGCATTTGACTGGCTTTGTAGCCAGAATACTTGACTACTAAGCAGAATGCCTGGGTTCGGTTTCAGTGCAAACCCCAATTTCTATTCTTTGTACCTATCAGGTTTTTCCACTCATGAGCATACCCACTTCGGTGACGTGTAGTTACGATGCCTGACTGGTGACCTACAGGTCGCAGGATTGAATCCAGGCCACGGCGGCCGCATTTTCAGTAGAGGTGAAAGCGCTTGAGGCTCGTGTACTTAGATTTAGGTAGATATCCCATACCTGCCAAGTCTCCCGGATTACCCGGGAGACTCCCGGATTTTGAACGTTTCTCCCGGTTGTACGGGTCATACGAAAATCTCCCGGAAATCCAGTTTTGCCCCGTGCATCCACTGCTTTGTCTGGCCACATGAGCGAAGTTGTCTAGCCACGTAGTAAATAGGATTCTTTTTTTTTAGCCATGGTGGCAAGGTTCAACTCAGTTCAATGTACATTTTCGAGAGGCGAAAGCGCCAGAACATGCAGCCTGCCGAGTAGGTGCAGAGAAATCGCACATGGCTGTGCAGTTTTTGAAGGTCATGCACATCAACTAAAAAAAACAAAAAGAGAAAACTCCATTGTAGTAGAGGGAGAGCGGTGACCCCATGGTACAGTTGATGCTTTTACTGGCTGTTGAATGTGCGAGCATTCCCACGGGAGAGAGAAAAAAAAAAAACGAGAGCAAAAAGGGAGTGCCTCCAGCAAGAGCGCTTGCTTGACGTAGCGTGCAGGCAGCGTCTTAGTGGCTGTTCTATTGCAGCCAGTGGTAGGTGTGCTGCTGTGAACCTTTGAGGTTGGGGGGGGGGGGGGGGAGCGCATAGTCAGCTCTTTGCACTGACATAATAGGGAGTGGCAGGGCGACTGGAGCGGACAAAGAGGGGCCGCCGCTGACGCTGTGACAGACCTTCACTATCCCCCACCTGTACTCAGAAGGGGAACTGCGCATGCTTATGCCCACACCTCACCAGGCATTTTCCCTACCTTTCCTTTATGTGACTCCTTTCCCCTTTCCTCAACGAGCTAAGCTGAACCCTGCTTCTGCAAGGGTTCCTTGAACCTAAGGGCTTTTTTAAGCTGCCCGCCACAATTCACCAGCGGCTTCTCTTTTTCCAAGTCAGAACTTTTTACATTTTTTTTCTCATTTTACATTTGAAACGTTTTCTCCACACTGTTTCTTTTATCCCAAACTCCCTTGTTGAAGGCTCCTTCCCGATATCCTTACCTTTTTCCTCCATTCTCGGATTTTTTTTTTACTCACCGCAAAGGTTGCCAAGAAGAGTGCCTGACACTGCCTGTTTTCTCGGGCTATGAGTGGAGAAAGTCAAGCTGGGGGAAGGCGAGTGGTCGAGAGGACTGTATACGGTCCCTTGCCCGACAAAATAGCTCGTAAGCAAGCAACGACAGGCCTCGCACATGAAGCGATGTTTTCGCATGTGCCCTTCGCGTGACGCTGACCGCCGGGTCGTTTCATTGCTGCTTCAATCGGGTTGGTCCCTAGCGGTAGGGCGCTTTTACTCGTAAAACAGACGGATCGTTTGTACTCTGTACAGATCAGCGGCGACCACAAATTTCTGCTGACAGTGTTCATATAATTGCTATGGCAATAACCCCCCACCCCGCGCAGTCGACATATTGTATACTCCCCCCCACCCCACCCCTCATTGAGTAGATCTCCCGGATTGCGTTTCTCCAAACTTGGCAGGTACGATGTCCAAGAGCTCCTGGTTGTTGAAATTTCTAGAGCTCCTTTATGGCATCCCTCATAATCATATTGTGGTTTTCTGTCTTTAAATCTATGTGATTATTAATATCTCCTCATGAACAATAATGACACCGACATGGATAATCTGTAACACAGGTTCCTTAATGCTATCACATTGAAAGGTTAAAATAGTCGGGTATTGTTAACGCTGTTATCTGGGCAGTTTGTAGTGATGGGGAGCTTCCAAAACAAGTCGTAGTTGTCTCCTGAGCCGAAACACATTGTTGTTGTACAAATTATTGAAAATTTCGTCTTTCAACAGTGCACAATATCTTGCGTTGATGTTTTTTGTGGGTGGAACATCCACACAAATATTTTACAAATAGGTAAACAAGACTTGCTTTCTGTGCTGTATAGGTCGCCACAATTCAGCCATTTTATTGGGCCACCACCGCAGCGTGGTGCCCCATATTACTTGCATCCTTTGTATGTTTGTGCCTAAGAAAGAGTGGGGTCCCACTTTCGTCTCGGGCAACAGCATGCATGCATTAGTCTCTGCGTGTTCGTGCCCTTGCGGCACCAACCACGCGACAGTTACCACCCCAGCGGATAAAAACACCTTGTAGCAAAATGGTAAACGTCGCTCTCTCTAACGTCTGTTGGTATTGGGTTGGTTTTCATCATTTCTGCCCGAGTATAATTATTACACCTGTCATATACGTCTCTCATTTTCGTTTTCGAGAAAAAACATGCAGCATCAGCATCACGGAATCGATGACTGCCAACACCGCCTGCCCCTCCTGCCACCTCTTAACTTCATTTCTTCATAAAGCGATGCAAATCCTATAAACTCATGTTTTTTGGAAAGCTCTCACCTGTAATTTTAATGTAATTAAATGTCAATTTAGATCTAAGTAATTTGTTTCCTCAAAATTGGCATACTAGTTCCCCTCTAGTCGATTAGAGTGGCACAGTATGGGCATTTTCGTGTAGCTCAGATTGTACGCCTTCAACTGTGAGCAGCAACCTGACGCATAGCTATGCGACGAGTCACCTTTGAGTAATTGATTTTATTAGGTGTTCTACATTAAGATTTACCTGTTAAGCTTAATTCTGTGAGTATAATATATGTAGATTGTCATTTTGTGTATCTCAGTACTGGCATTGAAGTGGCTTCAACAATGTTTCAGGATGTGAGGCAGAGCTTCGGCAGCTGCGCAAGTCCAACACCGAGTACGAGGAACAGAACGCCATCCTTGGCAAACACATTGACACCATGAAGGCAGCGATCGAAAAACTTGAAGTGGAGACTGTCCAGCAGAAGAACAACAACCTTGCCCTACAGCAGCACTTGGCTGCATTACGCACAAAACTTGCCGCGAGTTTCTCGAGCCTTCCATTGCCGGGTGAGTCCTCCAGCATTAGCAAAAAAAAATGAAAGGTCACCAGCTGATTATTCACTCTTGCCCGAAGCTGTGTGCTTGCCTGGAACACGTGAATAACTGGGAGACTCATTTACTAGGAATGCGAGGCTACGGCACCAATACCAGATTATGCCCGTCACTGAATTGCTGCTTGTAACTTGAGCCATGTCGATACAGGTACCGAAATGAATTGAATAAACGATAGCTGAAAGTATCACCAGGGCAAGTTACATTGTCATCATTCTTTAACGTAGACAGCTGTGCTGTAAAAATGGAACGAGTGTGACTCGACAGCAATCTTTTATCACTACTTTCTTTGCTTCATAGTCAAGCTTGAAAGGGTACACCTTGCAGGTGATCTTTGTGGCGCTTGAAGGTGCAGTATTCCACTCAACCAAACGTTTTTGGTCAGCCACAGAAGTAACCCAGGACAGTATGTATCACTATATTTAGTATGCCTAAAAATGAGTGATGGCTGTGTAGAACTTGCGCAACGCACCTAAACTGTAAATGCAGCCTTCCATTCTAAGTCACTTGACGTGACTTGCCCCCACAGTTTGGCTGTGGCTGTCGTTGGCAGCTACATAGCGGATTGACTACCCTTCCGTATGTGCATGACTTAGTTTAAGGATGTGCAGTCGTTGTCTCAAAACAGAGATGCTGTAGAGTGGGGTCCAGAAGTTTTGGCCACCTGGAATTCTTTAAAGTGTACCTGAGTCAAGTGAATTGCTATTTCTTCTTGGCTTGGTGGTTGTAGCATGGGGAAATGCAAGTGGGGTCTGAATTATTGGCTTTTGTTGTGTAAAATATTAGTGAGCTCAGATATGGACAGACCAAGGGTGTTCTGATTAAATTTTTGTATGAGTTGAGAAAATGTCTCTATAGAAAGGAATAAATCAGCCTTTGCTTTGCAAAAATGATTATGTGTCTGTAGAAATAAATTCATTATTCACTACTGGTGGAAAATGTCACTTTTGCAACTTCTGAATCACACAACTTTGGAGGCCTATCATTCAAGAATTAACACATTGTGGTATCCAAAATAATTTTTTTTGCAAGTGTATCAATAGCACTATAAGTCAAGAAAAAGTTAAACCTATGTCACTCAGTACATTCTTTAAAATTGCCAAAGTTAAATTTTTGAGTGACTGCCTCTGGCTAACCCAAATTTGGGGGTTGCTCTTCGCAATTTTCGCTAAGAGGCTGAAAATGAAAAAGTTCGTCCCAAGTCAAAGTTTTTCACTAATTAAGCAAAAAGTATGCAGTAGTGCTACATAATTACTTTGTTATAATATGCCAAAAATATCATAATTGCAAAACTTACTAATACCAATTCATGTTAGTATTTAAGAAAAAATGATCATCGCTGATTATTATGAAAATGGTGAGGAATACCAAAAAATGACGGCCTGATATTGTACTGTGAAAATATATGGCATCGTTTTGTTTTAGGTGAAAAAATTGAGCCTCTTAACTGTGATGTGTGGCGTTCTCATGGGCAAATAAATGTCTGAGACAATTTGTATTTCTTAGCTTCTTTTTTTTTTTGGTTGTAGTAAAGAAGAGTGACATGGATTGTGCCATGTTTACCATTTAAAGTCATAGGAAAAGTAAACTAGAATTTTTTATGCTTTCCTGTCTGTACCAGCAGGCATGCAAGAGTGAATACAAATGAAAGCTTGTTGTGTACAGTGCAAAGTTTCATATGCGCCAGCCATTTCAGTTCACATCTTACGATGTATACTGTGCTAAAGAGGTTTAATAGGTATTTTGTTGAAAGTATGGCATAATGTTATCACTGTGTTAATGCACCTAGACCTAATTTTCTGTTGTTGCATGGTAGAAAAAAAGAGGGCACCAAATGTGATGTTTGCATTTGTTCAGTGAAAAATTATTTCACCTTCTTTTAAGACTACTCAAGGGCCGTTTCTTGAGGAATGTCCTGTGAAAATGTTTCCGGTACATTTAACAACAACTGCACTCATATTCGGCTATGATTTTCACTGCACAATAGTGTAAGTTATTATTATACTCAGTGACATGTTTACCTATATTTTCTTACATCAAGCAACGAATTTATTTATGACTAGAGTTGGTTTTCAGTAATATACCGATAGCTTAAGCATTACTGTAGTGTGGCATCATCAAGAAGGTGTGAAGCCTTAGTAGATATTGACTAATTTACATTCACCGAAATGGGTTGGAAAGACAGGTGGGAAGAAGTCATGACACTAGGAGAACCAGCGGTTTACGTTACGGAATAAATGGCTTGATCTCATCGCCTAGAATGAGTAATGTTCAATTGGGCACGCAAGCTTCACACACTGTAGAATCACAGCTTTTTCCACTTTTATGTTTGCACACCACGCTACATATAATAACATTTCCTTGGTCGCATTTTTTGTTTCCACATGTGGGTTGTCTGAATTGCATGCACCCTTCTGGCAAGTTTCCAGTCCTCTTTCCTCTAATCTCTGAAGTCTTCCACTTCACTCTTTTTCGTATGCGCCATGAAAACATTTTAAGTTTACCGGCCGCAATACTAACGAAATCGCCTGTGTTCTGAATGACCGCTGTAGTGGGTGATTACAGGTTATATAGTGTAGCTAGGTCTTTGACAAGCCCACCAGCTTTATTGCTGGCATTCTTGCTGTGCTATGTAGCCGAAAAAAACCACTCGGTTGTTTGAAGCTCACTGTGTTGCAGCTCATGCAGTTTTAAGCAATTCTTTAAAATGGGCCGCTGCACTATTGCTCAAAAGTGTTAGTTTTGCATAAATGTGGAATAGTCTTCAATGTGATCCTTGATTGTTCTCAGAGCAAAGCAAGCATGTGTGAAATCATGGCAAGCTTCGTCGTTATATATGGCATATTGCTATGCCAGGTTTCTTGCCAATAGACTTGTGCACTTTGCCGATGGGATAATTGTACTGATGATTGGCAATAGGGAGGGTGGAGGAGGATTAAGGAAGGAGGAAAGAAAAGGTTGCCAGTTCTCAGACTGGCTGGCTCAGGATTGCAGCTCGAATTGTAGGATAGTGCCCGAGTTGGCCTGTTCTATCATGTGACTATAAACAACCAACAACAATCAGGGGGACGTGTATACACCTTGTCTTTGCAAACTTCAGCTAGCTTACATCCCATCCAAGAACCCTTGGCCCTTTATTTCACTGATCATAAGGCAGTCTCAATGAAGGTACGTAGAGCAAAGTCCTCACCTCAACACCTTATACAACCAACAAAACAACATTGCATATACCATACACACGTAACTCACTTACATGTTTGATTGGGCGCTGTACGGGGGACTGATGGTTATTCGAATGATCCCCCGGAGCTTTGCCCACTGATCATCATTTTCTTCGTGAATATGGTGCGTTTCCATCGATGTGCAGGTGCAACACATCTTTCCCGTTTGGACAGTGCCTTGAATGGTCCAGCTCATCCTTCGAGTAATCAAAGATTTTATTGGTGTCTGCTTCGCTCAATTTCTCTCTGCAGTATGGCTGCTAAATACTGTATGCTGTGTGAATTCTGGAGCAAATGCTTTTTATAGTAGCTCCAGCGTAAGAGACTATATTCCCGTCCTTTACGTGTGAGGAGGCTTTAGTGATGACACTGCTTATATGACGCAGACGACTGCGTTAATGTCTTCGACAACTACGTCCGTAGTCTGGAAATTATCATTAAACCGACAGGATTTGCTTTTCTTTGGATTGTCAATTTCTATGTTTCTAATGAAATTCATTTGAAGCTAGATCTTCTGTTTGCGCCTCTTCAAGTATTCAGAAAAGTTATTTTGGGCAAGAAATTTTGCTGTAATAGCCGTGCCATGATGAATAGTTATAAGTCTCTCACAGATATAGCAGGTTAACCGAATATCAAGTGTTCTCTCTATGGGGTGAAAGTAGTGTCCTGGAAAGAGCTTAGCAAAACAACAAATACTCAGTAGCGATAGAGGCATTTGCTCAAAAATGAGTTTGGCAATTTTCCATGAATGTGCTATGAGTGACATAAGTATAACCTTTTCTTGGCCCATTGGTGCTATTGGTGTAGACATACGAAAAAATTTTTTGATGACTGCAATACGTTAATTCTTGAGTAATAAGCCTCTAAATTTGGCAAATTTGAAAGTTGCAGAAGTGCCTTTTTTTCACCTGTAGTGAATTATGAATTTTTCCCTAAAAATTAGGGATCATTTTCACAGAATGGAGGTTGATTCCTTGCTACAGAGACATTTCCCAGATGGTATAAAAAATTTAGAGCTATACAAAAAAAAAGTCGGGACCTCCCTTGGTCTGTCCTTACCTGAACACACTCAAATATAATGCAGTTGAAGTTCTCGTTGCTCAGAAATGTTGGTAGCCACATTTGTGGGGAATGATTGTAGATGGTGCTTGTACATGTGTTTGGATTTAAATGAACCTTAACTAGTCAAGACTACTTTGTGCGGCTCTGTTTTGCAGCGTATTTTGGGGTTTACCATGTAGGTATGTGCTTCTGAAATGTTCAGTGCCAATTACTGTTACTGTTGTTCACTTAACACTTTACTACTTTTTAGGTAAACTTTTTTTTGCTTTGTTATTACAGTAAGCAAACTAAAGTATGTATGTTCTTTGTAACTTGCAGGAACAAATGAAACTGCCACATTGGAGAACATAGACAGCTATATGGCTGTACTTCATAGCATCATCTTGGACCGACCACAGGAACATGAAGCGTTGATTGCTTCTGTTCGTGAGATAGCTAATCGCTTGGAGTACCAAGGATGAAGACAGCCTGCTAATATGTTAACACGAAACAAATATATGCATTTGCATGCTGTACATAACATTCTATTCCTTAGAAAATAACTTACTGATCAAGTACATTTTCATGATCAATTTTTACGTATGCTTTTCATATAATGTTGAACAGACTACTTGTAGTTTGCCAGTGCAAATGAATTTGTAGCGTTCGCATGCTGTGCATAGCTCATGCTTATGTGATGACCTGATGAAATAAGTAAATACATTCTCATAACCTGTCTCCGTGCTTCTGTTTTTTCTTTTTTTTCCTGAAATGGCTCTGAAAGCTGGCAAACAAAAAAGCAAAGCATGTACATTGCTTGGGTGCGATTGTTCGCAAACTGTAAAAAATTTTTTCTTTTTTGTCCGGTACATGCGTTATTACGAAATAATTTTCTACGTCGCTCCTTGTGTTCACTATGAGTGTATGAAACACTCGCCCCAAACATTTTTTATGCCACTTATTGTATCAACTATGTCGTCTTGAAACTGTCCACCTGCTTGGACCTAAGGGTCTTCAGTATGTAATAAATAAAATAAATAAATGAAATATGTGGAGTACAAGGAAGGGTGTAAACCTATAATCGGGAGTGCCGTGCTTTGAGAGAGAATAAAAGTTAAACCAAAAAATGAATACAATGTTACAGTGTGCTAAGGTTAAAAACAAACAAACATTTCTGTACCTAGCATTTTATTCTTACTAGGTTGCCCGACTGGCTGATAAAATGCATAATTGTTGTCCACTTTCGTGTTGGCTTCACTGATTTGTGATGCAATACGAGCACAGACAATACATGTGCCAATGTTAATCGAACGTTGAACACTCACATGCAGTTCATGTAAAAGTTTTCGTCTGTTTGCCTTCTTTTGGAGATTTTGAAGATAGAAGAGTTCAATGTTTTTCTGCCAAAAATTATACCCCAATTGTTAATTTTGTTTTTTATGATACCCTGTATAATTGAATTGCTTTTCAACCTTTTGTTTTTTCTTGTTTTCTTCATGTAATTAATTCAGGGGCAGAGCAGAAAAAAAGAAAAAAAAGAAGTAAGCTTGTTTTTACATGATCGAAATGATTAGATTTTAGGCCAGTAATTAAAACTCCTGGCCTAAAAAGAGACTGTACGAGACGGCGTCCCTCTTTTAAAGTCTGTATTGTGTTACACCAGCATTTTGTAGAGTCACGCGAAGTTGCACCCAGAAGAGCTAGCTGCCAGCTTACTTGCAGTTGGTAACAAAGCAGACCTTGCTGAAGTGGGTACAGTAAGGCCCTGTGTTATACTTTCTAGAAATGAATCATGTTAAAGGGATTACTCAACAGTTTGTTTTGTAAGATTTATTTTTTCAAATGTATTCTAATTCTTAAATATGTTCTAATCTCTTTAACAACACTACGCTGGTCATTACTGCCTTGCTTTTGTTAAGAGGAAACTTAATATGAATGCCACTGTCTCTTTTGTAAGCACACGTATGACCCTGAGATCCTTTTACAAATCGGCCACTGGCCTAGGTCACGTGAGAAAGAAAGTTCAGTTCCATGAACTCAGTAACATAAAAAGCATGAGGTTACAAAAAAAAACTTGGTTTTATGCAAGCAATAAGTTTCAAGAAAATAGATGAATGAAGATTACTCATGTATAACCCTGTACAAAAAACAGATGTCACAGTCGTGTAAACAGTACTCGAAAGGCAAATGCGACCCTCTGGTTCAGATGAGACTGTGGCAGTTGCACTGGCATCTCAGCATGCAGCCTTATTTTATAGCCACAACAATGATATAGGTAGATTCGATAGGTTTTGCCGTCGCCGTCATGCTCCGTATAAAGTAAACATCCACATGGGTATCGATTTGTTCTACTTGCGGATAAAAGCGTGTGAGCGGGGGTGGTGAATATAGCTGAAGCAGAGATCAAATTGAGACGGCCAATCTGCGTCGCTCAGAGTGCGCGCGCGATAACACCCCCCCACCCCCCGTCTTCAAAACCCTTTATGTATATATATTCAAAAACCCTTCATGTACAGACGGGTCCACTGTTAAAGGGAACACATGTGTGAGCAGCATGTTTAAATTTCACTATCTTACGGAATCATAGCGGCTTAGATATACATAAGAATACTGGTGGTTAAAAGTTCCGCCTCCTCTTGACAGACTATTGGCTTGCATGACGATTGTTTCTTAATCCACTTACTATCAGAGGGCCAGGAATATTGATGGTGTGCATTCGAGTGTTCCCTTTCACAGTGGACCATACTGTACATTCGTGCGTGTGTTTTCGTGTATGTAATACGCCAAATTAAACTGCCGTAGAGGTGAGGGGGGTGACCCCTCTCCCCCCTGACTACTTGAGTGCATCCCAGATTCATCATAATGAGGCCGAGGCAAGGTGGTCTGTGTCTAAACTTCTGGTCACATGGTAATAGCTCGTACACAGATAGGCAGCCACTAGCTTGCATAAGCCTCAGCCAGCGACAGCGAACTACGAGGAAGCGGCATCCCGCACTTGCTAGCGTGGCGCTGTCAAGCAGGATTGATTGAGCCCGAGGTCGTGGAACTGCCCTCATGCGTTGCGCGTTGACGGCCCTCTCATCTTCTCCCTCCTTGCCCTTTTGGGAGAGTACAACTGAAGGCTCATTTTGAACAAGTTGAAAGATGTGCTTCTACGATGAAATTGTGGAACGATAAGACAAGCGCGCACGCGGTTTATGAAGGCCATGTTCGATCACTCAGTCGTACGTGAGGACGAAGTTGTTCCATCCCGTGGGCGTAACACGCCAGTGCAACGTTGTAGAAGGCGCAGCGTACCTCGACGCTTGATCCTTTAGTTTAACCGCGCTTCGCCAGCACGTTTTGCAAGCAGGTCTCGAAAAGTTCTTAGTTTCATTGGATGCGGAGTTGAATGCATATTTGTTTTTACTTTTCATCTTTATTGGCTTCCGGCCTTTCTTTCGCGGAATAATAAAAGTATGCCCGGAAGTGCATGTGTCTCGATTGCTTATTATATTCAAGTGCGCTTACGTTTGATTTTCTTTTTCTTTTTTGAGAAAGATACACCTAATGAATTTCCAAAGCAGAAGGTGGAGACGATACATAACTTGGATTTACCGGTGGTTGTAGTAATTGTGATTAAAGGTATGCTGCGATAGCGTAGTCAGAGATGTTTTCAGGGACGTGGGATGGTAGGTTGGTTCAGCCAGTGCATTACTTCCCCCCCCCCCCCTCCCCCTTCTTGGCTACGCCAGTGCTACGCTGTTTGTGCTGGAATCCAACTAAAAGTAATGGGACGGGAAGCCGTGTTCAAGTCTCCCTCTTATATAGTATGATAATGACCTGCTTATGGTGGTACCTCTTGTGTATCGATGTTCTCAAGGACCTAACACCGCATTGTGCTGGTGTAGCCAGGTGGGGCGGGGTGGACAAGCCTTTTTAAAGATGTTTCAATTTTTCATGCGTATATACACACGCACATATTCGAACGCGCGCACGAACGTACAAGAAGAATCGTTGAGCCACGCCCCCCTTCGTGAACTCTGGCTGCGCTATTCACATTTCCATAAACGCCTCCCTGGGCGCCGCCATAGCCCTCCTTGGGCTGTGCAAATTGGCGCGTCCCCTCGAAAATGCACTGGCAACGCTGCGCCCTTGGCCTTTGTACTCCCGCGCACAGCCCATCATGGCAGTGTTTTTTCCTTCCTGTGAAAAGGTGTATACTGTCGCATCGACCGTTCACGCGAACGCAAATGGTGCGCTGAACGTTTACATCAAAGAATAGCTGCTCTCGCTAAAGGGTCAGCGAAACTTGCGATCTCTTAATTAGCCCAATCACCTTCCTTACTCTTTACAGAATTCGCCGGAGTACGGCTCAGAGGCACAATGTGAGGCATTTTACACCACGCTGAAGGGCCATGGCGACGTGCTTTTGTAGAGCACATGTGGCCGTGCGTTCGATTGCGGTGCCTGTCTCGGACCGAGAACGCGGCCATTTTAAGGGGGTGCCCCTCCCGAAATCAAAGTGGTGCCCCCCCCCCCCTTCCGCTAATGAAAAAGCTTTCTGGCTACGTGACTATTTTCGAGATGTATTAACGACTAAAACGCTGTGGTAATTTTCCGAAGCCCTTCATATGGTCACCGTCATAATTGTGGACTTCTAGAATGTTTCACGCCACACAGCGCAGCACTGGGATTATTGCTAAGTTATTGCACCACGCCCGCATATTTGTGATGTCACTCGATCGACTGCTCAAATAGATCGATTTGACGGGACAATCTCAAGTGAAGTGGATCCACAGCGCTCGGAAAGAGGAGCACATGTTTCGCCCCTTGACCCAAGAAAGTGTGCGGCAACTGTGCGACCCGCATGGGCACGAGTATTTAATACGTCCGGGACGTCATACGTCTTGGAAACCGATGGACCTGGACGGCGACGCGGTATAACTCGACTCGCCTTGTGTGCCACACTTAGCGTTTCGTTTTCAGGCAGCACGTTTTCCACGAGGGGACATGTTCGTCGTGGGCTTTCTGCTAACGTTGTCTTCCAGCTCGCTTGGGTGCGGTGAGTGCTAAACTGGCCTTGCGCTATAGAATACGATGACAGATGGGAGGAAAAGGAAACAGTACACTTGCTTTGCTGTAGTGCGGCGGCATGGGACTTGGATACCGGAAGGAACGTAGTACAACGACATAGGTCGACAAGCTCACTCATACGTAAGTCAGCTCCCGTGGACTCACTCAGACTCGGAAACCAGCTGTCAGTGTAAGTCTGAATGAGTCCGGGTTCGTAAGAGTTTGTTGAGTTTAAATCCGAGTGAGTCCAGCTGAGGAAAATTTTATGGAGTTGGAATCTGCGCGAGTGCGTTTGAGGAAAATATTGATATACAGCTTTAGTTTGAGTGAGTAACAATTGCAAAATATATTTTTTTTGAGTGAGTATGAGCGATTCCCATATTTTATTGGCCACATATGGTCATACCTATTCATTTTCAGCATTACTGTCAGCCGCATATCAGTTTACATTTGCACTCAAGTCTTTTCACACACACATAAGGGCATAAGCGATCGCATGCCGCCTAAATAATTATTAATAAGAGCGACCGTAGGTGAGAGGAGGTAGTTCCATGAAACGCTCTTGCAAACTTTTTCGCGAAAACTTTATGATAAAAGTACCTCGTGTGAGTCCTTACTGCAGGAATCAAAATGTCCTTACTGAATTTAGATTCCTGACAACTCTAACTTGAAGAGGCACAAAATCGAAAGGGGTGCCGTAGTCTCGCAGAGCAGATTATGCGAGATATATATTTGCGTTAAGAAGCCGTTTACACTTTAATCGAAAAAGCCGAACTTAATCTCTCGGATTGACGAGTCGACTACACCCCCAGACTTCAGATCAAGCCTGGAGACTTAGTCTGAGCGAGCCCGGGCTAGGCCATATGCTGATGAGCTTGAGTCAGACTGGGTCGGGTTGAAAAAAAAAGTGTAGTGAGTACGAGCCTGAGTGATTCCGCTTGAGAAAAATTTCAGTCAGTCCGAGTGAACCCTAGAGAAGTATATATATCTTTAGGGGCCTGAGTGAGCTCCGGTTTTTATGGCGACTATGACCACGATGCCGGTGCTGTCTGTGTGAAGTTTCTTTCCGCGTCCCTTGCCGCTCTACGAAGAAGCTCAACAAAATCGACCCATTACTACAATTCATCTGTGCTTCCTCACAAGGACTTGCACATGTTCTCTAAAGCATCGTTCACAACGTATTGGCGTAGCCTGGGAAGAAGGGGGGGGGAGGGGGTTGGGAGGTGTTTAATCACCGCCCACTTTCCCAAGGTTTTCAATGTTGTACGCTTATATTTACGCGCACACATAAGAACGCAAACATGAATTTACGTAAAGCGTGGTTGATGCCTCTCTCCCTCTCTGAAAAAAAAAAAGCTGTGTCTGTGACTGTCTTCGGATGTCTCTGCGCTGAGAATCAATGTAACATCAAGCTGGCATCACCTAGCTAAACCTAGCAACACCTAGAGACAAACTGTGTCACCTAGCTACGGCATAAAGAAACAACTTATATAGAAGTAGCCAGACTGGTCTTGAGAATCGTCGAGTTCCGCCCTTTCAAGCCTTGCGCGGTTTTGTGAAAGTTTCGCCAACTTTCTTTTTCCTTCACTACTTGCACTTTACCTTGTCCGCAATACTCAGGTGATCGCTTTCGAGCTCATAAGTTTCTATCCTATAGTCTGCCCGATTTAATTGGGTAATGATATACTGCCTCACGTGCACCTTTACGAGTGGTTCTTGGGGGCCACGCGTGCACTGTGTTCCTGCCATCTCTCCAATAGAAGTTATATAGTTTTCTTCTCGTGTCCTCTTAAACGTCTATGCGATGGTAGGCCTAATCTTATGCATTTAGCTAATAACAGGAAACGTGGTAGACCACTTTCGAGTGAAAAAATAACGATATAGGTAAACGTGCCTTGAGAGGCAGAGCCCTGTTCCCTGAATAAATTCTCCGCTACGTGTGTTAGTGAGTGTTGTTTGAAAGTAACAGTTTTTTCCGAGTTTACAGATTTTGACGCTAGTATCTAGAGTTACAGATTTTCACTTTTCTTGAGCCCCTACAAGGATCTTTCAAATGTAAAGCCACCCTTTCCACCACCAATCACCAACCCCCGTGTCGTGATCTTCGCAACTTAGGACCTTTCGGTGATATATATATATATATATATATATATATATATATATATATATATATATATATATATATATATATATATAATGATACAAAGTATCACTACCAGGAAAAACAAGGGAAGCGTGGGCACAGAAGGAAGACGACGTTGCCTCCACTGCCATCCCCCTGAGTGGGTACGAGCCATGGCGGTGGAGATCATCATCATCATACGGTGATCGCGGACGACAATTTACCGCTGATATTGTCGAATCATTACTTCGTTTGTGTGCCTCCAAGTTCCGACACTCAACTGCGTATCATCCGCAAACTAACGGTCTCACCGAGCGCACAAACCGAACGCTGATCAACATGTTGTCAATGTACGTCGTCTCTGACCACAAAAACTGGGATGAAGTATTACCATTCGTCACGTACGCCTTCAACACGTCGAAAACACGAAACGACAGGCTACAGCCCTTTCTATCTGCTCTACGCTCGCTCACCTCGACATACGTGGACACTATCTTTCCTTTTTGTCATCCATGACGATTTAACAATTGCGGAAACCTTGTGTCGTGCGGAAGAGACCCGTCGACTTGCCTGCTTACGTACACTGGCAGCGCAAGAGTCCTCCAAAACTCGCTACGACAGTCAACACAGGCATGTAACCTATGCCCCCGGTGATCTAGTGTGGTGTGTGGACCCCAATACGCAGACGTGGCTTGAGCCAAAAGCTACTGGCACACTACGCCGGTCCTTTCGTGATACTTCATCGTCTCAGCGAGGTCAACTATGAAATTGCACGCGTCACCACTAGTGGCCGACGTTCATGCAAGACAAAGGTGACGCATGTTGCCCGCCTGAAGCCGTTTACACGAAGGATGCAAGAATGACTCGCCCAGAGGGCTTCGTCTGAGAGAGGAGGAATGATACAAAGTATCACTACCAGGAAAAACAAGGGAAGCGTGGGCACAGAAGGAAGACGACGTTGCCTCCACTGCCATCCCCCCTGAGTGGGTACGAGCCATGGCGGTGGAGATCATCATCATCATACGGTGATCGCGGACTCAGCGCCCATTAAAAAACCCCCATTAAGTTACCTTGCCTTGTGTAACAATTTGGTGGAAGGTGCTGGGGTAGGACGAACCCAAAGACGGGAGCTTCACCACCAGGACTTCGTCGCAGCCGCCGCCTCGCCGGACTTCCACCTTCGCCGATCGTAATGGCCCCAAGAGCAGCCATCCAACTCTTCGAGGCCAACTCCGATGGGTTCCGTACCGTACTACAGAGTGCCGCCAAACTTCGGCGGAACCTCAGGAGAAGACGTCGACGTGTGGCTGAAGAACTACAAGCGGGTGAGCAGAAGCAATGGCTGGGACTCGAAGGAACAGCTCAATCATGTCGTATTCTCGTTAACTGACACCGCCCTCATGTGGTACGAGAACCACGAGGACATGTTCACGACTTGGGAACGTTTTGTTGAAGAAGTGCAGAAGTGTTTCGGTGATTTGGATGCGAAGAAGAAGAAAACGCGCGGAGCAGACATTGTCTCAGAGGGCACAGCTTTCAGGAGAAACATGTACGACATACATTGAAGAAATATTGAAGCTGTGCAAGATCGTGAATGGAAGGATGTCTGAAGAAGACAAAGTTGGACACGTTCTCAAGGGTATAGCCGAAGACGTGTACAATTTCTTAATTGGGAAAGACTGCTTGAACTCCGTGTCTGACGTGATGAAGCACTGTCGTACCTTTGAGTCCCTCAAGATGCGACGAATTTCTCCGAAATTCGGCCGCCTGTCCAACGTCCCCACTGTGGTTAGTGTTGAAACAGTGCCGCCTAACGACCTTGTTTTTCCTGCTAGTGATACTTTGTATCAATATATATATATATATATATATATAATATATATATATATATATATATATATAGCTATATATCTATCTATATATATATATATCTATATAGCTATATCTATATATATATCTATATATATATATATATATCTGTGTGTGTGTGTGTGTGTGTGTGTGTGATACGAAAGTACGACAATGTACAAAACGCCATCACGTTTCGAAAATATATCAGATGGAATGACTGTGCATGCAGACACTTTTCGCAGCAAAAAATCAAATAGGAATTGAAGTACTCAGTAAGAGACCATGAAACATGTTTTCGTTACCGTCTGAACCAGATTCAATCTACTTTACCTATAGCAATACTGACTAATAAATAAAAAACTATGACATTTTTGAAGCTGGTGACAGTGGACCCCAATGCGGCGGTCTCCAGTTCACGACGGTTCAAGGATGACAGAATTGTGGGAGGACGGAGGCTAAAGATGCTGAGTACCCATGGCAGGTGAGAGAATCTTTTTGTTCTCTTTCTGGCATACAAGACAACTCATGACCGGGAACGAAACTTAAGGCTCCTACTTTTTAAGCCCCATCACACATACACTTAAAAATGAAAAAATCACAGCATATCCATGGGGTGAATGATGACGAGTGGGCGAAGCTCCGGAGAGAATCATCGGTAATACCATGAATATTTCTGTTGTAATTCGCCCAGTTGATCATGATCTAAAGATGTCATGAGAAACACGGTGTGTATATATACAGAAATCAACTGTTCTTTGTCTTAGAGGCGATGGATGGCCTTGCGATGCCCTCCATTATGACGGCTTTAGGTCCGTGAAATGAAGGGTGAGCGGTTTCCTGTACAGGTTGCAGTGGAAAATTTTCAAATACTAGGTCAATGCATGTTCCTCGGATTGTGGTTGGTTTCATATGGTCACGATATACATCTGAGTGCATATCTAGACGCCACATGCTGGATATAAGCCAATTATTGGTCGGTGTCTGAGATATCAACGCTGAAATCTACATGTGCATTGAGAGAAACGAACGTTGAGGAAGGCAATTGGTAAACTCGTTGGAAGAGTCAAGTCTTCTTGCAGGGATCTCTAAGTACCGCATCTCCCATTCCCCCTGTGTTACATACCCGCTCTAGAGCGGGTATGTGCCACTGGTGGTTACGTACATCACCAAACAATAAATCCATGGGATGTACAAACCCACGTACTAAGAAGCTTCGCCGCAAAATGAAGTTCTGTAAGACCCAGGTATAGCTTCGTTCCCGCGTGTGCTGTGGTAATTGTAAACCCCCAATACCCATCATTAACACAGAGATCTTTCTCGTCGAGATGGCATGCAGCCTTGCGCAAACTCCTAGCTCGACGTTCAACTTTGGGCTATCCCAGCAAGCCCAAGAGGCGCGAAAAGGCAAAGAACCCGACGTCCCCCACGTGAGATGGCCTAGGCCAGCAATTAAACTGTTGGCTTTAATGAAAGCTTATTCCTTCTCCTCGAATAAACACTCCAGAGTTGAACCTAGAGCTCGGGGCTAATCTTGTGACGTGGCGATTGCCTCCTTTCGTGGCGTAAACGTTTTTTTTTTTTTTTCCTTTCGCAGGTTTATCTGTCCAGAGAAAGAAAGACAAACTTTCACTTTTAGTGGAGGGAGCCTCATCGCTCCCGACATCATTGTCACGGCCGGGCACTGCGTTGACTCGTAAGGGCGGTGGTAGAATGTACCACTTGTTTCTACAACGATGCATATAATGGCGGTGCTATTACTCGTATGCTGCTTCTGTGAGCGTCGTTTGTCAAACATGCTAGCCACTCGTAGAGTGTACTCTACAGCTTGTGTGCTTTACATTGGCCGTATGTTTGCTATCGATCAGCAGCTAAAGTCATGAATATCAGCCGTAAAACAAGATCACATTTCACTACGCGCAAAAAAAAAACAAGCAAAAAACTTGCCTGGTCAAGTTCTAGAATTGTCAATATACGCATGCTCAACGAATGGGCGACATGTGTACGTCGTTATCAAAACCGTAAAAGCGTGGACATTAGTGATCTTGAAATTTTGAACTCAGCGACGCTCTGAGATTTTCGCACTGTAAGCGATGTAACGTCATCCTCTGTACTTCGGAATACCGTTCCATTTTCGCTGGTATATTGATAGGCGGTGCATGGGGCAATAAGTCTGGGTTGTGGCGCTCATTGGCCGCTGTAGATGTCTGTAGACCTATCACAACTAGCCTAATTAGGGCACTGGATGTATAATATATTCAATGTTGTCTCATTGTAAGACTGACGAGAAGCAAAACAACAATTTTTATCAATCGCAGAACGTCTCCAGACACAATTTCTGTTCAAGGGGGGCTTCTGGACTTGCGTGACCCACCAAGTTACAGTCACGCCGTTCGGTGAGTGGTTCAGTTTTCAAAAATTGAAGAATGACACTGATTTTGGACGATTGACAAACGTATTTGCTGGTTAGTATATGGTCTCAAAAAAAAAAAAAACTTGTGCGGTTGACGTAGGAACGTACCACTCTTTTCACTTCTCCTTTCGCCAGTTTTCGCAGCGCAAATATGTTTTATATTCTCGCAAATATGTTTTCTATTCTTGAGAATGTGCTGCTTTATGGCTTCAATGTTAGCTTCCCTGACATAATAATTACGGCGCCTATCCATCTCAGAAATCATGGAATGATGAACACAGCATACATCACTAAGACACATGCATACACTCAGGCATTCAGAGATTTCGATATATGATCGGAGCTAGTGAATATCGTTTTATGAAACGATGCGTATATATCTGGCACACCAGTTTTTTCTCGTAAACACTGCCAGCAGTACCTGTAGTCAAGATCAGGTGAGTGTGACAAGGATAACAATATCTGACAGACCACACAAAAAAGAAACAAAAAACAGCGAGAAAACGATATTCAAGGGGCCCTGCAGCACTTTTTTTTTGCATGATCAGAAAACGCTACTGATCGGCAGTTGATGCTCCTGAGAAATATAGCTAGCCAAACGTATAGCGCAGCACGTGGCATGGAATTTACAATTCATACTTGAAGTGATATAGAAATCGCTCCCTCCTCTCTACAAATGATACCACATGCCCAAGTCACTGTGCCATTTTCCCACGTCCACGGCCATGCCTCATTTGAACATCGTGACTTTCATAGCTATACCGTGGCCACGGCGAGATGTCACCACGTGTCCGCGAACGCACTCGTGATCACACTGAAAATAAGTCGTGCGTTGAATCAAAACATCAAAAGGAAATGTTCAAGGTCATGACACGCTCTGACGTAGGGATGTATCTTCTTGCTGTTATCCCCCCTCCCTGCATAGCTTTCAGCTCTGTCGCTTTTATGAAAGCAGAGAGGAAGTGCTTAAAGCGCGTGGCAAACCATTGTAACTCCGTTCGTTCTTGACTGATCTTATTTTTTTTTGAAGCGACTGATTCGTGAGGCAGTAAGTTTTTTAAGTGAAACCATTCGATGATTACTTGAACAATTGTTGCAAGCCTCTTTTAATTTAGGGTCCATGTCCGGGACCTTCAGTTTGGGTGAGATTTCCGTGTTTCCAACTACACTTTTTTTCTCACCCGTCATCAAAGGATTAGAAGTGTGGCAGCTTGGGCTAGTTGGTATGGCATGACGATAGTTATAGCGCGAGAACCAAACGACGACACAGTGTCTTTCGTGTCCTTCTTGTCTCTGTGTCGTCGTTTTGTTCTCGCGCTATAACTATCGTCATCAAAGGCGTTACGACACTCTGCCGAGAAAAAAAAAGCCCGCACAGTACGTAAACTTGAATAAAGGAATGAACCCATAGAGCAAGTATCAACAACGTTTATGTAGAGGATATGGAGAATGGAAAGGGTGACGAGAAAAAGTACACCACAGAAAACCACAGACACCACAGGGACGAATACCACAGAAGAAGTGCTAGCTGCCCGTTTAAGGCTTACTTAAAATATATATATTGTTATTCTAATAAACATCACCCGCCATGCTGGTTTGATGGTTATGATGCTCGACTACTGAGTCGAAGGTGGCCTGATCGAATTCCGGTCGTGCGGCCACATTTTCGATGAAATTCAAATGCTGGAGGCCCGTGCACTCAACTAAAAAAACACAAATGGTCAAAAATTTCTGGAGCTCTCCTCTACACACGGCGTTCCTAACGATCGTACCGTGTGTTGTGACGTATACATAAACACAAACAACTATTATTGAATAACAGAGATGTGATCTAGTTGGTTCATGTTTTAAAGGAGAGGACATGCAAAAACACGCACACAACAAGATGGAGCACCATGATGTTTGTGGTATTTTGACTTCCCCGTTTGTCAGTGTTTGCATGTCCCTGTCTAATAAGCTTGATTGCCGAACAAACTTTCAATTCATGTCCTGTGGTATTCATTCCTTTGCTCTCCTCGTTCTCGTCACGGTGTTCCATTCTACACTCTAATTATAAACAGCCAGCGCTCATCAAGTTGTTACAACTTAAAATGGCTGTACGATGACGGAGCCCTACAACTGCTTTCTCGATTGCGTTGCCTTGCATGTCCAGTTGAGTCTGTTACTTCCTGTATGTCTTTTCCGTGAGACACTTCTTCCTTCGCCAAATTGAACAAAGAAATTTTATCAAAACAGGTCTCACGGATAGTCGTGCACAGTGGCTACAACGATGTGAACAACGCCACATCGCCCTGCTCAAGCTGGAGACCCCCGTTCGACCTGGCCGCAAGCGAGGGGCTCATCGGCGCGGTTTGTCTCCCTCCGCCCCCAGACTACCGCATCAGGGCCAGCGTCGTCAACAGGATGGGGTTCGACCCGAATGGGT
>WOVY01011965.1:0-13784 GCA_013436015.1 Rhipicephalus annulatus
TAATTAGTTGCAGGACAGGAATCTTTGTGGAACAGAGACAGCGGCACTGGAGGCAGCCATTAACTGAAATCCCTGCGAAAGTCCATGTTGTTGCTACTTGCAAGGGAGTTTGAATCTGGAGTGTCGGACTCTCAAAGAAAGCCAGAGCTGATAGAGGCAATTCTCGCAATTGGGGGCGGAGGATGACGAGCTGTGAGAATGTGTCGAGGAGATTAAGGAGAGGGCACAAGCAGGCAGAGGAAAAACAGAAAGGCGGCCGCGGCGAGGCCGAAGGAAAGTCGGCAAAGGCCGAAAGGAAAGCGCAGAAGCCGAGGCAGATAAGATGCGAAAGCACGAGCTTGAAATGAAGCACCTCGAGCTAGAGATTAGCCATATAGTAGAGCAGGAGGCAGCGAGGCATCCGTACCGCAGTGCGGGTCAGGTTCAAAATGACGGACCTAATGAGATCGTACACGCTAGGGGAGGACATTGGGCTGTTCCTCGTCAACTTTGAGAGAACTGTGAAATGCAAGGTTTCAGCCAGGATACATGGCCTCAACGCTTGTTGTCCCTACTTCCGGGGGAGGCCTCAGAAGTAATCGCGCGCCTCACGAAAGAGGAGGTTGACGAGTACAGTGAGAGAAAAGTCGAGCCTTCTAAGAAATACAGGTTGTCAGCGGAAGGTTTCAGACAAAAAATTTCGCAACGCCGTCAAAGAGAACAATGATTCATACCCGGAGTTTGCTTACAATTTAATGGCCACATGGGGGAGTGGCTCAAAGAGGCAAAGGCGTATGGGAATCATGACAAGGTGCTCGAGTGTATCGGTCTGGAACAATTCTATCAATGTTACCAGAAAAGGTGAGGTTCTGGTGCAGGATAGACCGGACGTGAACACCGTAACGAAAGCCGCAGAGCTCGCTGAAGAATTCGTTACGCGCCGCGCCCTCGGGGCAAACAGCAAGCCTAAAAGGAAAAAATTCCTACTACCGAAAAGGCGCCGTTTAGAAAACAACCGACAGTCTCGCACAAAAGGGTGAGAAAAACAAGGACATCTAACCATGGGGCGTCGGCAGAGGCAAGCAAAGGAAATTTGAGGCGAAAAAAACGGCAGCTTGTTTCAATTGCCACGAAACAGGGCACTTCGCGAAACATGTTGCCCGAAAAAAGGTGGCCTTTTTATCTATAAAAAGCCGACGAGAACATGAAGTGTTAGAGCCCTTTATGTACGACCTTACCGTGAAGGCCAGCAGTGTCGGGTTCTCAGAGACTCCGCAGCCACTATGGACGTAGTTCATCCATCCTTTGTTCAGTCCGGACAGTATTCAGGAGACTGTGCCTGGATTAGACAAGCCGTAGAAGCAAACAGTCAGTGCCTTCCCGTAGCTACAGTTGTCCTTAAAGGCGCATTTGGTACGTTGGAAACGGAAGCCGCGGTATCGCCATATCTACCCCCTCAGTATCGTTACTTATTTTCAAATAAGTCAGATCAAATGCTGAAGGAGAAAGGTCTTACTTGGGAGTAGGCATAGTGCAGGCACTGACTAGATGGAAGGCACGTGCGCTGGCTGCGAGAGCAACATTCACTGAGGCAAACAAGACTCAAATCGACAACGGGCCTGGTTGCGAGTTGGACACCACGGTAACAAATCGACTTGTGCGAGAACAGGCTGCAGAAGCCGTAGTCGCGGAGGCAACCATTCCTAAAGGCGACGATGAACCTCCTCCCGAATTGGAAGGGGTCAATTACGCCTCGTTGACCGAGCAAATAAAAAAAGCCGTTGCTCCAAGCCGATTCCTGGTAGTACAGAGGATAGCACAGAGCGTGACACATTCCAGGTACTAGGAACTACAAAAGAGTTGTGTGTCATGTCAACTTCGGGTGATTTCAGTCAGCTGCTGCAGGTGAGCCCCGCTTCAATAATAACCGAACAAATGGATGACCGGACGCTTAAGCAATTCCAGGACAGTTCGAAAGAGGAATCACCAAACAAAATGTGAGATTCCAAGAGAGGAGCGGCATACTCTATGGAAAATATCTAGATAGGCGAGGAGTAGAGTTTGACCAGGTTGTCGTACCTCAGGCGTATCGTCAGGATTTGCTTAGTTTGGTCCATGGAGGATCATGGTGAGGCCACTTAGGCGTAAAGAAGACGAAAAATTGTCTTTTACAGGAATACTACTGGCCTGGATGCTTTAAAGATGTAGAGAGGTTTGTAAAATCTTGCGATGTGTGTCAGCGAGTGGGTAAGCCGAGAGATAAGGCGGAATTTCCAATGAAGCTGGTACCCGTAATTACGGAGCCCTTTCGTCGGTTGGCAATTGACACAGTAGGTCCTTTGCCCAAGACAACTTCAGGCTACCGTCACATCCTGACTCTAATCTGCCCAGCTACTAAATTTCCAGAGGCGGTCCCGCTAAAAGAACTAAGTTCCGTGGAAGTAGTGAACGCACTTCTGTCCGTGTTTGCCCGGGTAGGCTTTCCTGCCGAGATACAATCAGACCAGGGCACCATTTTCACGAGTGCCTTAACGACAACCTTTCTAGAGCGGTGTGGCGTGAAATTATTGCATAGTTCAGTCTACCATCCGCAGTCGAACTCGATAGAGAAGCTTCACTCCGTGATGAAGTGAGTGTTAAGAGCCTTGTGTTTTGAACGAAAAACTGACTGGAAATGTGCTTAACTGCAACGATGTTTGCACTAAGAACTGCACCACATGAGACAACAGGGTTTACGCCAGCGGAACTTGTTTACGGCCGCAGACTGCGGTCTCCTCTTCGTATGCTGAGAGATACGTGGGAAGGTCAGGGTGATGATCCTGTAGTAGTGGAATATGTCCTCACCTTATTGGGTCGTCTAACAAAAGCCCAAGAACTGACCGAGAGTGCGATGACCAAAGCACAGCAGAAGGCTAAGCTTTACTACGATCGGACAGCTAAAGCGCTACACTTTTCTGTAGGAGACAGGGTCATGTTGTTGAGGCCCTCCCAAAAGAATAAGCTTGAAGTGCAATGGGTCGGCCCGGCCGAAATTACTCGAAAATTGTCTGACACCAACTATGTGGTAAAATTACCAGGAAGTCGTAAGGTACACCAGGTGTATCATAGCAACTTACTCAAGCCCTATAAAGAGAGGGAAGCCATCGTGAACATGACTTTAAATGTTCCGGAAGAGGTTCCGGCAGAAATTTCTGAATTATCTCCCGAATCGGACGAAGTCCCGATCGAGAAAAGAGTTGAGGATTTAGTATCAAAGTCACAGCTGAAAATGAAGTAGAAGCAGGAGTTGCGTGGTCTTTTGACCGAGTTTCAGGACAGATTTGTAAGCGAGCTAGGCCGGACATCCGTCCTCACTCATGACATAGAGCTTACCTCGTCGGAACCGGTAAGATCCAAGACGTATCGGGTGTCACCTCGCCGGCTTGAGCTAATAAAAGCAGAGGTTAACAGGATGCTGGAATTGGGCGTGATTGAGCCGTGTGAAAGTGATTACACTTCCCCGTTAATTCTTGTGGAGGTACCCGGCAAAGATCCGCGTCCTTGCGTAGACTATCGTAAGTTAAACCTCATCACCAAGGATCAGACATACCCAATTCCCCACATTGAGGAACGTGTCGAGAGGGTAAGCAGCGCGCAATTTATCTCAACGCTAGACCTAGTGAGAGGTTACTGGCAGGTGCCGCTCACCGAGAGGGCGAGCCGGTATGCTGCATTTATTTCATCATTGGGGACATTCCGCCCTAAAGTGTTGAGTTTCGGCCTAAAGAATGCGCCTTACTGTTTTTCAAACTTAATGGATAAGGTTTTGCGGGGTCAAAGGACTTCGCATTGCCCTACTTGGACGACGTCGCCGTGTTTTCCTCGTCCTGGCCAGAACACTTGGCGCATTTGAGAGCAGTACTGACACGCCTACGCGAAGCAGGTTTAACGGTAAAGATGCCCAAGTGTCAGCTAGCACAAGCAGAGGTACTCTATCTCGGGCATGTTATCGGTAGAGGGCATCGCCTTCCCTCTGAAATGAAAGTGGCAGCTATCCGAGACTTTCCCCAGCCCCGAACGAAAACCGATATTCGGGCTTTTCTTGGAATAGCTGGTTACTATCGTAAGTACATCCCTAGATATTCCGACATTGCCAGCACTCTTACTGACACGTTGCGCAAGACCAGCCCCAAATGGTCGACTGGGATGAGGAGAAAGAAAAGGCTATCCGCGTTTTGAAAGCGGCCTTGTCGAGCCAACCTTTGCTTAGTTCACCGGACTACTCGAGGCCTTTCATAGTCCAGTGCGACGCTAGTGATAGAGACATGGGGGCAGTTCTTAGTCAAAGGGATGAGGGGAATGAAGAGCATCCTGTCCTCTATGTTAGCCGGAAACTCACCCTTCACGAGCAGGTTTACAGCGCTAGCGAAAAGGAATGTGCGTGTTTGGTTTGGGCAGTCCAGAAACTGGCTTGTTATATTGCCGGAAGCAAGTTCATTGTGGAAGTGGACCACTGTCCTCTCACCTGGCTACAGACCATGTCCTCTAAGAACGGCCGCCTGCTGCGTTGGAGCCTCGTTTTGCAACAATATACGTTTGAAATACGCTACAAAAAGGGTGTACTCCATGGCAACGCTGATGGCTTAAGTCGATGCTCCTGACGCGAGAGGATGTCTCGAGAACTCTGGCATTTTTTTTACTGACCTAGACAAGGGCTAGTGATTGTTTTTTTTTTACTCTTTTAGGTGTACTTGTTTGAAAACGTTGAAGACACGGCTATCCAGGGTTTCGGGTTCGGTGTGCTTCCAGTGTTGTTGTTTTGTGTCACCTTAACGTGTGAGTAACATTTTGAATTGTGTCTTTCCTTATTATCAGTTAAAGGGGAAAATTGCCTGGTGGAGTTTGGCGGAATTGTCCGGCGCTCACCGGCTGAGTAGTTGTGTTTTCATGTGCTTATGTGATGTCTGTTGAGCCCACAATGAAGCAGGTGGTGCCCTCTGCTTCATGAAAGACGGTCGTCACCAAACCGACTGCCGGCGCTGATCTCTCCGGACAGTGGCTGCAAACCTCAACCCATCGAGATCTTTACCCCCCCGTGCGAGAGACTGTTACGACCGGCCCTAGGGAACCAAGCAAGAGAAGTTGCGGGGAGAACTGGTTCTTGACCGACTGTGTCGTCGACCCCCACCTCCCCATTCAGGCTCCTCCCTCTCGCCGGGGGAATTCCGGAATCTGCTGTGCGTTCGTGACCATGTTTGGGCATTTTTGCGGGCGCCGTGACCATATATGAACATCGTGTTAGGTTGTGCCACTCCATGTGTTGTGAGGCGTGTTTCCCCCTCCCTCGTGGCCGAGGTGCCGGGGCCACCGTATTGGCTGACGATGCGGACAAGGCGCCCAGTGTCGGCAACGCGGCGCTATAAAATGCCGAAGACGTTTTGTATCTCTCTCTCTTCTCTTTGGATCAGTTGATCACTTCTCCACATGTAAATAAATCTCTGTCGTTCGTTCGGGCGCTTCTTCTCGCTGAATTGTTGGACGATGGATCCTGCGACGGGGCCAGCTACCGAAAACGAGATCGGCAGGACCCGGAGTCCCAACAACGGTCATGCAAGCAAAAAGTGTGGTGGAGTTAACCTACAGTGAACTTTGAACTTCCATTTAAGACATATTGCCAAAATTTACACATTTTTGTGTTCTTTGTGTCGCCCTTTATTGTTACTTTCATTTGTGTGTTTATTGTTACTTTGCCGTGCTTGCCGCATTTTCGCCTTGTCTGTACAAAGTTTTCGCTATCATTTATATACTTGTATAGGTGAAGTATAAAGTAATATTCCGATTTTCATCGCTTTATTCTCTAGTTTCTGGTCGTTCGTTTGAGATCTGCGAAATGTCTGTGTCAGTGGACACTTGCTGATAATGAAAACATGTACTACAATTCAAACGTTGTGTAACGTATCTCCTCGTCACTCACTGACCTCTTTTTGTCGTCAGCATGTTCTTAACATCTTATGCAACATGAATTTCGAGGGCTGCATAACAACCTTTTTACAGCTTCACCTAGCAACTCTGGCTGAAAAACAGCAATGCTAGTAGCGTAGGATTTTTGCCACTCATCTCTACTAACGCTTGCGTAAAACGTGTTATTTCTGGCTGTGAAAAAAAAATCACCGAGCGCCGTACAAATGAATTTTTTGGAGTTAAATACGTAAAAAAAAGAAAATACGCCATGCGCATTAGAGACTGTAACGCGTTTTAGAAGGTTTATTTCAGGTGGCAGCATTCTATATTAGCATGGAGCAGCTAGCGTTGCAATATTGTTAAATTGTATGCCACCACAAATATTATCTACTTCATTGTAACGCCACCTTGGTGCCCTTTTTGCAGAGTTATTGTCCGCAAAAAGGCGCGCCACTTCGGTATACACGCGTGCCGCACTGAGTGGGCATGAGCATGGCGGCCGCCGTAGCAGACGACGCGGTTGTCTCCACCCTGAACAGGGAGGCGGGCACGCGCGCATCGAGGCACCCTAGGCGACGCTAGAGTTACTGTATGTGCTACCTTTAGGTCGCTCGCTGGATTCCGTGCCGACCGGTTGCGCCCACGCAATCTTCGACGTCAGCGTAGCTTTGGCCGACTGGGCTGGCCCTACGTCATCTCCTGACGCCGATCTCCGACGACAGCGTAGCTTTGACTTACTGGACTTGCCTTACGCCATCTCCTGACGCCGACAAGAGCTCTCGTGAGTTGTGCCCCGTCCTCAGACTCCTGTAACCATGTTTCCATCTTTCTTACCTTTCGTATCCCTCATATGTTCTCGCTCGCTGTCCCAGCGCATATATATCTGTCTCTATACCTTTATTCCTATCCTTTTAATTCCTCTTCACCCCCATCTCTTGTGAGCTACTATTGAGGTGTCGCACCCTGATGCGTACAACTACGGGGTCAACTTTTCTCTTCTTTTCCCTCTTATAACCACTTCTCTAGGTAGTATATTTGCGCCACTGTTTTACGGGCGCCGCTCGCTCCGTCTGCAGGAGTTCAGTGCCCCTATTCACCGAGTGCCATCACGTGGTCATAAGTGGTTCAACTGCCCTGCGGAGAAGCCAACGCTACGATGATTCTGGGCAGATCAAGCTTTGTTGACATCGGCTGTTGTTGTTCTCGCCGCACTTCTTCGGTACTGTAGTCATGTTGGTCGGGAGAAATGTTGTATCAAGTGCATTTTGTGGTAAATTGTACTACTTACAGACCACGTGATTAGACGCGTGTGCAGCGGGTGTTGGTAGGAAAAGATTAGTGTTCAGTGAGGAAGGAATTAATGATTGACTATTGTCGTCAGCAGGATTTTCTCTCGGGGGGTGCAAACCATTCTTTCATTGCGCCTTAGGGAGAGCAAGAGCACTAGTCTAGCTTGGGTGAGGGAAAGTGCTGTTGTGGCTTGAAGGGGGCAAGGGCCCCTTTTCCACTTCT
Source organism: Rhipicephalus annulatus (assembly GCA_013436015.1). NCBI lineage: Eukaryota > Metazoa > Arthropoda > Arachnida > Ixodida > Ixodidae > Rhipicephalus > Rhipicephalus annulatus. The sequence goes on from WOVY01011965.1 coordinate 7,432, forward strand.
CTGCTGATGCCCATGCGCTTGGCTTTCTTTAATCTGTCCACAGCACTGCATAACTTGCTCTATTTGTATTCACCACAGATGCACTTGTGAATACGTTATACATTCAGAGTTGGGCAGCGTATGTCAGCTGCACACATCCAAATCAGTCTGTTGGTTAAAACGCTAGAAATAAAGGGAGAATTCAATCTAGAACTATTTGAATTGGCAAGGTGTTACTGCTAGTGCGTGAATTGATCGCAGCTTTGAAACCTTAAGCGAAAAGAATGTTGAACATGACAGGGTTGTTGAACGATGATTCACATCAATAATCGTGAATTGCGATTCTAATACGATCGTAATACGACATGCACGCTTAACGCAGCCGTCGCATGGTCACTCTCGATCACTGTCCAGCTCGATTCAGTTGAAGACTACAAAGCTTTAGCTTGTCAACTCACACATTTAACGAATGAGCCCAACGCGACGAAAAAATTTCATCCTTGACTCCATAGTGATCGAGAGTAAAATATATTTTAATATATATGTAAATGGGAAAGACAGTGCAAAAGAAGCCGAAGCTTTGTGTGGCCTACTATAAATATACATATGTACTGCTGGTTCATTGAGCTGATGCCGCACGTTTTCTTCATCATTACTTATCAAAAACGTAAACATAAAATCAAGGCTTCCAGGCGTGACCAGAGCAACTGAGTTTGTCTCGTACCATCATAAAAATAGAAAGAAAAGAAAGCATAAAAATAAATAAAGCAACGCTATAAGCGCGAGCGCTGCTCCTATGTGGGTGGTGAGTGGCTTTCCCGCAAGACAATTGAACCAAAAATGCCGTACCTTGGCGCAACTCGGTCACCTAAAGGTAGCATATTGCCACCTAGAGTTGTGAGCCGGCAAGCCCTAGCGAGCCGAAAAGGGCAAGAAAAACGAAGAAGAAGTGTGGTTAGCGCCTCGTTTCGAAGATACACGCTCGTGTCTTTCTGCCCCGCTGTTCCTGTCCCTTCTCTACGGCTCTTGGTACGTGACAAACTGGTGGAAGTGCTGGGTGATCTATGCACCGTACCCCTCCACATACCAGGAACACAAGCGTCGTACCGGTGGTCACTCCTGTGCACCGCGCCAGCAGAAGGATCCGAGGGCAATCCCCTGAGTTTGGACTACTCGCAAACAACATGGCAGCTCCGACCAGCCATGCCGACACCAACCCAACCGGTACGAACGGCACAACGCCGCTCCATTGCACCTTACTAACACCGCGAACGCCAAATCCTTTTCATGGCACTGCACTTGAGGACGTGGAAGATTGGCTTGTTCATTACGAGTTCGTTGCCGTGCACAACCAGTGGGACGACGCAGACAAACTGCGGCACGTCTATTTCAGTCTTTTGGACGGCGCACGTGTCTGGTACGAGAACCGGGCAGGTATTCTTACATCATGGGAAGACTTCAAACGCCGACTTCTTGCGACATATGCAAGCCCTGACCGTCGGGAGAGAGCTGAGCGCGATCTGCAGTCCCGCATACAACTACCAAATGAAGGGGTTGCGATGTATGTCGAGGAAATGACGCGCCTCTTCCACCGAGCTGACCCCGGCATGCCAGAAGAAAAGAAGGTACGGTACCTCATGCGCGGGGTGAAAGAGCAACTTTTCGGTGGGCTTGTACGCAGTCCACCCAAGACTGTGTCAGAATTTCTCACGGAAGCTGTCACCATCGAAAGCACCCTTAGGCACCGGGCCCCGTCATACGAGCGACACGTCAATGCTTCAACTACGGACTACTTTGGAGCTTTCGGTGGCCAAATGGATTTTTTCCGAGAGCTCATACGTTCAGTCATCCGCGAAGAACTCCAGAAGCTGTCAGTGCCCTCGCAGCCCCCTACCTCTTCGTTGTCCAGCGTTGTCCGAGATGAAGTCCAGCATGCTTTAAGAGAACCATCTTGCATGCGGGATTATCAACCACCCGGTGACTTCCCCCGCATGTCGTATGCTCAAGCTTTGCGGCAACCTGTAACACCCGCAATCCCGCATCCCACCGTGGCCCCAGCCATGCTGCAGACGGTCCAAGCGGCGCCATATTACAGCGCACCTCGCCCGATCCCGCGAAAATCAGACGTCTGGCGTGCGCCTGATCGACGTCCTCTCTGCTTCCACTGTGGCGAAGCTGGGCATCTTTACCGACACTGTTCTTACCGGCAACTTGGACTACGCGGATTTTCGACGAACTCACCACCACCCAGGTTCGGTCAACGGCCCCCTGATATTGAAGAGTATGTGGCTCAACAGCGCGGAACTTCGTCATCCTTGCACCAGTCACGCTCCCCGTCACCGCGGCGATTTTCTCCTAATCGCCGCACCTATTCGAGCGTGGCGCAGGGTCGGTCCCCCAGTCCGCGCCGGGAAAACTAACCACAGCGACCTTCGGGGGCGAGGCCGCTCATACTGGACAAGCTCAAGGCCTCCTACCGACGCTTCCGCAAACTGAAGATTCCCCGACGACGACGACACCAGCTGGTTCCGAAAAGGTTTCATTAGATATTCCAGTGCTGCTCGACGGTCGCAAAGTCACTGCTTTAGTTGACACGGGTGCGGATTTTTCTATAATAAGTGAAAAACAGGCTGCTCTTCTAAAGAAAGTGACGATGCCTTGGAACCTCAAGCCAATTCGTACTGCTGGCGGGCACATCGTCATGCCACTCGGCGTTTGCACAGCACGAATACAGATTCGTGGTTCAACCTTTGTTATCAGCTTGAGTGTTCTCCGTCAGTGTTCTCGAGACCTGATCATTGGCATGGACTTCCTGAGAGAGCACGGTGCTATCATCGACATTCGACAACGCCTCGTCACGTTCTCAACAAAAAGCGCCACACCAGAGCATAATCCCGACCACGATCGAGTATGTCTGCGGGTAATTGACGATGCTGTGACGATACCACCGCGCTCAAGTGTTATGGTTCAAGTGGCTAGTAACAAATCAGCACACGGTGAAATGGTGGCGGAGAGCAATCGATCCCTGCTCTTTTCCCAAAGTGTCTGCGTAGCACGAAGCCTAGTAGACCTTCAGGATGGCCATTGCGAGGTACTTGTTACGAACTTCAGCTACGAGCGCCGACACCTTTTCCCTGGTACTGTCGTCGCCTATGCCTACCCAGTAACTAATGTGACTGAGTGTTTTGCTTCCGAGGCAACCGATGATACCGAAGCACCTCTCCGGGGCGTCGACATAAATCCAGCGCTTTCTGACGAAAACAAACGAAGGCTTAACGACCTGTTGATAGATTTCCACGCCTGTTTTGCACGTTCATCGAGAATCCGCCAAACATCGATTACCAAACACCGTATTATCACCTACGGCGACGCGCACCCTATACGGCAACAGCCTTACCGCGTTTCACCAACCGAACGACGCGCGATTCAAAGCAAGTGAAGGAAATGCTTCAAGACGGCGTAATACAGCCATCAAGTAGCCCTTGGTCATCTCCAGTGGTCCTTGTAAAAAAGAAGGATGGTACACTTCGCTTTTGTGTCGATTATAGGAAGCTGAATAACGTCACAAAGAAAGACGTGTACCCGTTGCCTCGAGTGGACGATTCTCTTGACAGGCTGAGGCGAGCAAAGTACTTTTCCTCAATCGACCTCAAAAGTGGTTATTGGCAAATTGAAGTCGATGAACGTGACCGCGAAAAAACGGCTTTTGTAACTCCTGACGGCCTGTATGAGTTCCGAGTGCTCCCATTCGGCCTCTGTTCCGCTCCGGCCACATTCCAACGAATGATGGATACCGTTCTCGCTGACCTCAAGTGGAAAAGTTGCCTCGTCTATCTAGATGATGTCGTTGTCTTTTCAAAAACGTTTGACGAGCACCTTCATCGCCTTCGGAGTGTTTTGAAGCCATACGATCCGCTGACCTTACCCTCAAGCCAGAGAAGTGCCATTTCGGCTACAATGAACTGAAGTTCCTCGGTCACGTTGTGAGCGCTGCAGGCGTTCGGCCCGATCCCGAGAAGACTGCTGCTGTGGCCTCTTTTCCAGCTCCGACAGACAAAAAAAGTCTTCGGCGATTTCTGGGGCTCTGCGCCTACTATCGCCGTTTTATTGAAAACTTCTCTAAGGTTGCGGAGCCTCTCATCAGACTTACGCGTGACGACACCCCATTTCAGTGGACTGACGAACAAGCGACTGCCTTTGCGGAACTGCAACATCGATTGTGTTCCCCTCCTTTACTCGGTCATTTCGATGAGGACGCTGACACAGAGGTGCGCACTGACGCAAGCAACATTGGTCTCGGAGCTATCCTGCTGCAAACACAAGATGGGATTGAACGTGTGATTGCCTACGCGAGCCGCACTCTATCACGTGCCGAAACCAACTATTCAACGTCAGAGAAAGAATGTCTCGCGGTAATATGGGCGATTACAAAGTTCAGGCCTATCTATATGGGCGCCCATTCAAAGTTGTGAGTGATCACCACGCTTTATGTTGGTTGGCTAACCTCCGAGACCCCTCTGGGCGATTAGCACGATGGAGTCTGCGACTTCAGGAGTTCGATATCACCATTGTATACAAGTCGGGTAGAAAGCATGAAGACGCCGACACGCTATCACGAGCACCTCTGGAGTCCGACCATACAGCTGTAGAAGACGACAGCACCTTCCTGGGGACTCTCAGTGGGGCGGACCTCCTCAGTAAGCAACGAGCGGACCCCGAGTTAAGACCCATCATCGATCATTTAGAAGGCAGCACCGCGTCTGTTCCTCGTCCCCTTCCCGTACGTTGCCGTCATTTTGCTTACGACACGACATATTATACAAGAAAAACACTGGTGTTGGCAGCAGATCTTATCTTCTAGTCGTCCCTCATGACCTTCGTGATGACATCCTATTAGCCTGCCACGATGAGCCGACATCCGGCCACCTGGGATACTCACGGACACTCGACCGGGTTCGAAAGCTATATTCTGGCCAAAACTCGCAGCTTGTGTCAAACGCTACGTGAAAGGATGCCGCGAATGTCAGCGTCGCAAGTCACCACCTGTGAAGCCTGCAGGCCTCTTACAACCCATCGATCCACCGCGTACGCCGTTGACCAAGTTGGGATGGACCTTCTTGGACCATTTCCTATGTCTCACTCCGGAAACAAGTGGATCATCGTCGCAACTGATTACTTGACGCGTTATGCTGAAACGAAGCCATTGCCACGCGGTACAGCATCTGAAGTCGCCCAGTTTTTATGCACCACATTGTGCTTCGTCACGGTGCCCCGTCATTCATCATCACTGACCGAGGGACAGCGTTTACGGCAAAACTGTTGGACGACATTTCAAGCTCAGTTACACGAACCACCGCAAGACAACCGCATACCACCCCCAGAGTAACGGCTTAACAGAAAGGCTGAACAAAACGCTGGCGGACATGATTTCTATGTACGTGGATGTGCAGCATAAAACGTGGGACGAAATCCTGCCATACGTAACGTTTGCGTACAACACCGCAACCCAGGAAACGACAAGGTTCGCACCCTTCCGCCTCGTTTACGGTAGAGACGTGCAAACCATGCTAGACGCTATGATTCCTTGTGACATCGACCAGCACGAGCTACTAACTCCCGATGTCGACGATTACATTCAGCGTGCAGAGGAAGCACGTCAATTAGCTCGCGTGCACATAAGATCGCAGCAATGTGAAGACGCCCGAAGGTACAATATCCACCACCGACAAGTCTCCTACCACCTGGCGACCAAGTGTGGGTTTGGACTCCTGTTAGACGGCGAGGTCTGAGCGAAAAACTCCTGAGCAAGTACTTCGGACCCTACAAAGTATTACGGCGGTTGAACGAGGTCAACTATGAAGTTATTCCAGACGGAGGCTCGGCAACGACACAGCGCCACTCACCACGAACAGAGATTGTGCAGTCGTCCGCCTAAAACCTTATATTACGCGGTGATACTCGTCTTATTATGCCCATGCAGCAAACATTTTCGTTTTTTTACATTGCCCGTTGGGTCTCGAACGAACTGTGAACTCTGTTAATGTTTTTTTTTTCTCTTATGACCAACCTCAGACAATTTTTTGCACCTGCATATGCCCTGTGCACTATAGCTACCGTTTCTCTTTTTTTTCCCTTACCGACCCTGCTGTCCCCTTGTGTATGAGCATCGGGTCGATGCTCTAATGGGAGGGGGAATAATGCCACCTAGAGTTGTGAGCCGGCAAGCCCTAGCGAGCCGAAAAGGGCAAGAAAACGAAGAAGAAGTGTGGTTAGCGCCTCGTTTCGAAGATACACGCTCGTGTCTTTCTGCCCCGCTGTTCTGTCCCTTCTCTACGGCTCTTGGTACGTGACAATATACAGTAACTCTAGGTGAC